>VZRS01001356.1:519952-546039 GCA_013398055.1 Ifrita kowaldi
TTCTCCACAAGAGAAGCACAGAATTCCTGAGCCATAAATTTGGCACTTCCTTCTGTATTTAGGCTGACTCACACTAATTTTATTTCTCATTCTATCCCCTGTCCTAGTTCATTTTGATAACTGTGTTGGTTGGTCATATGGACTTTAGTAGAGCTGTGAACCTCTGTGTTAGTCTTCTCTTGAGGTTCATCAGAAATTTCTGTGGGGAATATATGAAGCGCAGAAGATGAAGATGAAAAATGGAAAAGTTTTTATACTAAGAAACTACTGTATTATAAATTCCTTTTTTGCCTAATAGAAAGTAAAAATCCAAATAGTAAAAAATTAAATAGAAAGTACTTGCTAAATGGAAATTGAAAATAATGGTCCTCATGGTTTTTAAGTGATGGGGTTTTTCCCCAGCCCTGCAATGGAAACTACATTGCACGTGCTGTGAACTTCCAGTTCTGCTGTATACATGTTCTTGCAGAGTTGCTGTGCTGGCTGCTCAGTGTTGTGCTGAGCAGCATTGCAGGGAAGAAGCAGAGAGGTGTGGAAGGGCAGGAGGATGCTGAACATTGTCAAGTTCTGGTGGGGAGGTTTTTCACTCTCCCCTGAAAAGTTTTATTGATAGTTCAAGGCTATTAAACCCAAACTTGCTAAAGGGAATAGGAATATATATTTTGATTTCACTGAGGCTGGGCTTATGCTGAATTAAGGCATTTTCATGAGGGTTACTGTAGCATGGGGTCTATTTTTCCTTCAGTCCATAACTGTAATAATTGTTAATCTGGATGGAAGGGATTTGAAAGTCTGTATTTACCATCTATTACTGCCCAGCTATCAGACAAAAGGGGAATAATACCTCAAATAAAGTTTTATAAATAAACCACATACTAGTGGAATGGCATCAAAGAAAAAGTTAACCACAGGCAAACCATTGGCACCAATGCATTCATTTAATGTATCCAGTGTCCTGGAATATAAGATTTTTACTGAATTCTGAATTTATGTAAGAATAGATTTAAACTCCTTGCTCTTGATTTTAGGACCATATTTTATAATGTATATGTCAAACAGTTTAACATATTCACTAAATACTAAATAACAGTATCATTCACAATATTAATTTGCAATTATTTGTGAGAGGCTTCAATGTCACATTTCCCAGATAAAATATGAATTGCTCTTTCTGTTTTTTGTAATCAGTGGTCCAAATTACTTAATGAAGTAGTATTTTGAAAAGACATGGCTGAGGTGGGACAGATGCCTAAATATTCACATTTACATTGTCAATAAGTTAAAAAGAAAATTGCCATCTAAAATTAATATACAGCAGATGAAATTACTGTCGCAAAAAATCCAAGAAATTTTAACCTATCTGCCAGCAATTATACTGACATTTCAAATAGTTGGTTCAATTAAAGATTTTGACCTGCGCACTTTCTAGTTTGTTCCATTTCTGAAGTTAATGGAAGATGTTTTAAATATGTGTAATCTGATTCCTTTGCAGAAGTTACATATCCTAGCCAGTAGTTCTTGACATTACATATTTAATTGACATGCTTTCCTTCCTCTGTCCTTCCTGAAAACGTTGATTGCCAAAGATAAAACCAAATAATTAATTCTGCTTCGAATTTCTTCTGACTTATTTATCATCATTTAAATTTACATTTGTAAGGAAATGAAAAGTATTACTTAAACATGATTATTATTTTTCAATTGGTTTATGTCTGTTAGTAGTTAGAGCTGGCTTGAAGCAGCTTGAGGAGATAGAATAGATGATCTGAGCTGAACAAGTTTCATATCTCATCTTACAGATCAAGCTTTCATATTTAAGGGTGTCAGGTGTTACAAGAGACTCTCCTCTTTGCACTAGCAAAGACAGTTGGAGAAATCATTGAAATCTGATCCTTCCCTTGCTTTTATTCTTTTTCTACTCCCATCCTTTGGGCAGGTCTCAATCCTGGCCCATTCACTTTCCCTTGCCCTGGCTCTTCCCTGAAGCTTCCAGGATCTCTAGATCCTGGAAGATGATGTGGAGTTGAGATATTAGGAGATTCTGGAACAGATGGATGTGGCTTGAGATGACAGAGAGAGAGAGAGAAAACCCTGTCTTTTATACCTGTGGTCTGTTGAAGCTTCTTAATCTCTCTTTTCTGCCAGATGTATCCTGTGATTACAAGAAGATATAATTTTAGCTACACAGCTGGGAAGTCTAGAGCCCACTGTGACAACAGCTGACTATTTTCATCCTCAAAGATGCAAATATCTCCTCCCGAATACAGAACATGATATTCTAAAAATATGTTAAAGCAGATGTACTTAGCTGTAAACATAAACATAAATAAAAAGCAACCTCAGTTGTAATTATTTAGATTCATTCATAAGAATGAATTAGTTGATGAGTAAATTACATCTATTCAAATCATAGTTGATTCAGCCTTTTTACATCTTTCATGACAAAAACCTTTCCTAGCATCCATGTGACGAGCATCAGCAAACTCAATTGCCCTCATCTTCCCATTCCTCAGTCCTCTCTCTGATAGGGCCTGAGTAACTTTATTGGCATCTCTGCACAGCAGCCACAGACCCACTGCCTGATCAGAGTCAGGGTCACCAAAAGACAGCATCCCACTGCTTTGCCTTTTAGATGCCAGCCAAACCCCAGCCAGCTAGTAGGGCTCTCTTGCTTTGTGTTCGGTCAGAAATATTGTCCTCCTTTAATGACCTGGATTTGAATCAGTGGCTAAGGAGAATGGAGACTGATCCTTCTTGCTCACCAGCATGAACCTTCTACACCAGTAGAAGGTTCTCCTGAAAATGGCAGCGGGGACAGCATCACAGGTGGAATGGATGCTTTTTTTGGGAGAGACTGAGCCTTTGTAATACTATAATTGAGAAAATAATCAGAGGAGGTCAAAAGCTTTTCCTTCATTTCTGCCCTCATCCTATAGGTTTTCTGGAGTGCTAATTGTCATCAGTTGCTTGTGATTTTTTGTTTTAGAGGAAGACTTTACTTGTTATTGCTTAAATTCAAAGATACTTATCCCCTAGCCCCTAGCATGGCTATTTCTAAAATTTTATAATAAATTGAGCTACCATATGGGAATTGCATGACTTTCCCTGAACTAATTTTAACTTCCTATTTGTGGGGAAAGCATAAACCTTTACTGCAATTAAATAACCACAATTAAAATTTCTTTAATGAAATTGCATAATGTATTGGCAGGCTGTATTGTTTTCTAAGAATTAGCACATATCATGCTTACACTATTTTCTAGTTGAATAATATTTACACTGAGAAATTTTTATCCTCAAAGAAATAGTCTTATAGACTAACTAACTATATGGAATAAATTCATACAACCATATCTTATTTGCTGCAGTAACCTTTGACTTCTCATAAAAAGCACAGAAGAAATAGAAAATATACAAACAAATACAGCAGGAACAATTAGAAATATGAAATGGTTTGAATATGTAAAGGAACCAAACAATGATACTTCAGCTCAAAAAAACCCCAAACCAAAGAGATAACTATAGAACACAGAATGCTGATTCATGTTTCTCAGAATACAAAAGCTTGAAGGGCATTGTCTGAAATAATATAATAGAAATAAAATATAGGGAAGTTGATTTCACACAATGCATAATGAAACTGCAGAATTTACTGACATAGCATATTACAGAGGCCTAGAGAACACTGTGACTAAAAATGAAATTATATGAATTTGTGGAGAATAAGTTGATTACTTATTGTAAACAGGATGGCTTAGGAAAAGTCTCAGATCTTGTAAGCACACTCTTTCTGCATAAGAGGTACCTTCCACTATCATCTGGTGGGTAGGTAAACAAATGTTCAACAGTCCAAAAAATGACAGCAGTTCTTATAATTCAAATGATTTCTTAAGTTTCTTTAAATTGAATGCTTTTTATTTTTGCCAAAAACCCTCTTAGTACATGTTTTCTCAGTTTTCTGTTGCGAAAGGAGGGTAGAGATCCTTCTGTGCTTGTCACCCAGATAGAGGATTAAGACTACTTTGTCCTGGGCTTCTTCAGGTTTACTGCAAGTTTTTACTGGTATTTTTGTGTCTACATTTTTCAGAAGAAATTGTCCTGAGGCAGGAAAAAAAAATATTGCACATGATTGGAGGTGTGGTGACAATTAAATTTTCTGCCTTCTAATTAGCCATTTTTAGATGGCCAGAAAATTAAAATAGACACATCATCTTGCTGAAGAACAGGGTTTTTTCACAATTAAAACAAGTAAATGAATAATTATCAGTCACATGCCAGTGCTTAACCCTGATAACAGCAATCAAATACTGTTTAAAAGATGCCACAGAAGACTGAATCAGATTTAGGCTGAACAAAAAAGGAGATATATACTTGTCCTATGTGACCTACATTTGGGCTCTGGTTGTGGAAGTGGAATCTGCTTTTGCCAACTCAGCTCTAGCTATTTTGGCAGGTGTACATTTAATAGTTTACTTGTGTTTCATGGCACACTATATGTGTGAAGCTGCCTTTTCTCCTGATAATTCTTATTAAGAACTCAAAGAAAGTGCTACATGTATTTAATATTATTGCTATTATTAACCTTTGTGTTATTCAGAGACTTTGGGGAGGGATGATACCTTGTATATGAAAACTTGAAAGATGAACAGTGTGGTGCCAATTTCTATATGGAATGAATATGGATATGAAGTATATAAAAGTATTCCATAAATGCAATGTTGTGAAGCTGTATTTCAGCATTCCATTTTAAAGATTTAGCTAAAATAATTGGTGCACTCATATATGTGAAATAATATAACATGAATAATTACCTTTATATACTGATAATAGTGCTTCATGGTCTAGCATGAAATCCATACATTTATTTAGGTATTATTGGCAGAGGGTAGTTTTAACTTACAGGAAGAAAAATGATACATGTCTTTTCTTTTTTCCCAGGATCCAAAAGGATCAGTGACAGTGAAGTCTCTGATTATGACTGTGATGATGGAATTGGTGTTGTTTCAGGTACTAATGTTTACATTTACTTGTCTATGTTCAGTAAAAATATTTCTTATTTATAATTTATTATGAATTTTGCAGTGTTTTTCTGGTGACAAATAAATGTATATTTTTCTAAGAGACACAAAATAAATATGCATACTGCATATATAACCTCAAAAATTACTATTGGGGGAAAAAAAAAATCAGTGTGTGAATGTCCTTGTTGATTTTATAAAATGATACAAATAGCATAAAGGTAGTTTTTATTAAATATCAAGAAGTGTTCATTTCATTTTTTTTTGACAGACATCTGTGGTTGATGTATTCTGTAAAATTTAATGATGGAATAATAACACTGCTAAAGGTCTGAAACATGGACGTTTAAGGCAGGACAGGAGATATCTTAGCAGATAATCTGTTTCACTAAGTATTGGCATTGAGACTATTTGAGATAAAAGTTGTCATGTCAAAGACTATGTTTCCTCCTTTTCTAAGAGAAAAGATAATACCAGATAAAAAATAGTCATAGCTGAAAACAATAAAATCATAACTATATGCTTTTGATGACTACAACAGAGAACATATTTAAGACTGTAGAAACATGGACTATTTTAGGTTTGATCAAGTCCAACTGCTAGAGCCGCAAAGTCCATCACTAAACCTTGTCCCTGAGTCACACAGCCACATGTCTTTTAAATACCTGCAGGAATGGTGACTCCACCTCTTCCCTGTGCAGCCTGTTCCACTGCTTGCCAACCCTTTCAGGAAGACATTATTCCCAGTATCCAATCCAAAGGAGGCAGCCGTGCCACCTTTAACCAGTACTGAGGGCGACTGGTATCAGCACAGAGTGGGCTACACGTCTCAGTGTATATTCTGTTACCCTGCTGCCGTTCTGAGATTTTTAACACACAGAGAATATCCTGTGCTAGACAGTTTCTGGTTCTCTTGGGTCCCGTCCAGCTCAAGTTTTATATAGTGGGGTTTGGGCCTTACTCAGTAGAGGCCGAGCCGTATAATCTATCTGGTCTACACAGCAGCTGTAAGACCGTGATCTGCTCAGGTCAGTCAAAACATGTTCCTCCCACACAGCCACCCATCAGTGTATGGGATATAGTACATTCTGCTGGAGGCTAAGGAAGGGTATATAGGAAAGAGGAATGAGAGGAATACAGCTCAGCTTGGAAATAGAGGGAAGAAAAAGAGGTGAGATAGGCAATCCTGGATATTGCCAGATGGTGTGAAGCCAAGTATTGATAAATCCAGACATTTGGTGAACTAATTATACGTGTTTGCCTAGTTCTGTTTTAAAAACCTGTTACCAGTCTGAGCTCAGATACATTTCTGTTTTGTCTACATAGCTATCCTTTTATTTCCAGCTATTTCATGGTTATCTCATAGACTTTGCTTAATTTTTGACCCTGATATGTTACTATTCCATGCCATGGGTCTTGCACTTGCTGGGTTAAGGAGATAACTTTTTCTTTTTTTTTTTTTAATAAACAGCATGTAAATTTTATAAAATAGCCCTTTTTATAAACCAACAGAAAATTTTACAGACTTTGTGATATAAACGGGGCAAGTCATATTTGTGCTAAGGTTCCAGCAGTTTTAGCAGATAGGAAAAGAACACTAGGGCTGCAAAACAGCTAAAGTTTCTGTTTTCCTTAAAACATTAATCTTCAAACAGTATCAGGCTCAGTTTTCAGATTATTACCTTGATTAGAAAGCTGTTTAGGAAAACTTACAGCATTTTTATATTCCCACTCCCCTATTTTTTGCTTTACTACAATCAGAACACAGGAAGGATATGTAGCCAGAGTGATGTGAAGTACTGGAAGCAAAGAGGCAGTCATTCTCAGAAGTCCTTTGTTCCTATTTACTGTTTTTCCTGTCTTTGATGAGCTTTCTGTCTGTAATTAGTAGTCTCCAAGGCATTCAAATTGCCTGTCCTCCCAAAAATAAGGGCTTTCATGTTGCTGTGGGTCAGTTAAATTAAAAATGTATCAATCTAACTTTGGAGCTTAAAAATACAGGTAAGAAAGAACTGGATTTGATAGATATATTTCTAGAGTGCTCAGTGTAGCATCGTTCTGAAAGTGACATTTTTTTCCTGTCCTGGAAAAAGGTACCGTGTTTTCCAGAAATTTTTTACCAGGTGCTTGAACATCAACAGGTTTCTTATGAAACACCTAGATATACAATTTTGATTCAATAAACTTATCTTTTGACAGCTTGTAAAATTATGGTCTTTACAGTTCAATGAATGAGTTTACTTCCCTTACCTGAGTTTCTGACAGATCTTTTGTTTTTTAGGATCTGTAAGCTATTGAATTTTTGCTGAACACTTCTACACCTTAGTTGCATTTTATTTCAGCCTGGCTGTGTGGGTAGGAAAATTTGATGGTTTTTAGGTTTTGAAATATTAATTTATTGCCTTACTTTTTTTGTGCTGCTGTCACTATGTTTGAAAGTCTTCTAGTTTAGTCTTGTCTTATCATCCACTCTCCTTATCATTCCCTCTATCATTTAAAGTTCCTCTGTTTGTTTGTAGACTCATCACAATCTTGGTTTAAATATATGCGCTCTTTGCATGAAACCATTTGTCTCTGTTTGTTTTCTTTCTTTCTTACTTACCCCAGTTCTTTCATTTTGTATTTTCAGGTTTTATTTAACATGACATTTTGCTCTTCTGTCTGCTATATAAATAGTGTATTACATGGAGTAAGCTTGCCAACATCTTTCAAGTACTCTCAGTGATCCTTTCCATAAAATTAATGCATATTCCTAGTATCACACCTAAGAACTAAACTCCAGAAACCTTTAAGAAGAATAAAAATTATTTTTTTGCTCCTCTTCCATTTATTCATTATGGTTGACTAGATGTCCTTTAAAGTTCCCTTCCAACTCAAACCATTCTGTGATTTTATGATCTCTTTTAAAAATTTGTGAAAAATTATTCACAAAATCTAGCACTTCTTGTGGCTTGGATCTTAGCCTGCCTAGACAAATCTAATAAACTTCAGTCTGTTGTTTCTGTCAACAGGAAAGACTTTTAAGAAAATAGTGATAAACAGACTGAAAAACTTCAATGTCTTTTTTCTGGCTACATATGTATTCTCTGACAGTAATTGTCGCATACTACATATTTAAAAAGCAATTTTTTGCTAGATTCTAAAATAGCTCTCTTCAAATATAATATACATTAATCTTGGGAAACACTAGAATAGAGTCTCTATTATATTTTATCTTTGCTGGCATTCATCTTACCACAGGATAGTGGAATAAGCAGCATTAGCAGTTCTGTTTTTTTCTTTAGAATGGTTATACATAGCCCTTAACCAATTTACAGCATTTATTTTGCTGTCCTGAGCAATAAACCTTGGCCCTCAAAGTTGTCTATCACCAGTAGTTCTGTGTGGGAGTACATCAGCATCTACACATGCCCTTTAGAATGCTCTTCTGTGCTTTTTGATAAAAGCAATACAGTATTTTTATATTGATTTTTTTTTATATTAATAAATACAACACAACTCAGTGAAAGGCAGGTTGGCTTTTTCTTTTTCTTTTTTTTTTCTTTCTAGTGTCCAAAGTTGAGCAGACATTACAGTTAACAAATTCAGTGAATAGGGACTATAATTCCTAAATAGTTTTCATTACAGATACTTTGTAGTGTATGTTGAACCTAGGGAGTACAAGCAGCCTACTGAGTCTGACTTTATAAACAAAGACATGTATTGTCAAGACCATTTAATAATAAAATTCTCACCTATTGTTTTTGTGACACTGAAATATTAAGTAGGATATTAATGTTTAAAATTCAGTTCTGCATCAGTATCTTATCTGCATTATAACGTATTATGAAACACTTGTGATCTGAGATGTGTTTCAACAGGTGAATCATGGAAGTGTGTAAGGCAGTGAATTCTGCACAGACTGCATTACAAACCTCTATAGAGAAGAGCTTTTCCAAGTAAAAGAATGCAGTCTCTAGCCTAGAGAAGAAAAATGTTTACAGTGATAAGTTTTTATCATTATGCAGAAGACAGCAGTATGTTTCAGGAGCAAATAAGACTACAAAGAAGATATTTATTCAGAGGATAGTTAGAGACAAGTAAATTAGGAAAAATTAGTAACAATCAGTACAGAAATTATTGTTGAACTTACAAAAATATTTCTGTGTTTGAAGAAGAACAAAAAGCAATTATCCATTTTTGCTTCACTTCTCAGAACACCTGAGGAATCCTTTGTTCAAAAGAATTCTTTCACCATCATGTTGCAGTCTTCTCTGCAGAGGAAATGTCTTTTTCTCTATTTGCTGATAACGTGGGCTGAATTTTTATACCTGAATCCTGTGGATGATTGCTTTTCAAAGCAGATGCAGAAAACACACTTTGGTTACAGATTGAAATCAACTACCTATAGAAAGACATCTTACAGCATTAGCATGTAGAGTGGATTACTTCTATCCCTACTAAAATACGGATTTCATTGTAGATCAACAGCTAGCCCTAAATGGGAGCCTGTAATGACCCAAAAGTCCAGTAACTTCAGACATTAACACTGACAAGCTTTTTATTTTATTGTATGTTGATACCAAATGCCCTAGTCTAAAATCTGTTCTATCTGGGCTCTCCCTTGAGTTAAAAATGTTAGTCTACGTATCACAAAAATCCCCCTCCTAAACTGAAAGTGAAATTCAAGCCATTTTAAAATAATTCTTATGCTGACCCCTTAGATCAATAGATCTTTAACCATTTTCCTTTCTTTTAAACAAATAATGTATATGTTCTTTACAACTTTATGCCTGAAGTTCTTCACACATTATTATAATTTTTCAAGTTTTTCCTTGCATTTTTACTTTAATTTCTTAATGTATACTTTCCATTTTTACGTTTGTTCTCTTATTTAAATTTTGAATGTAATGCTTCTATTNGCCCCTTCCACGTGGTTTAAATAGGTAAATTGCGAGAAGCGTCATTAGTCTAAAAAACTGTCCATCAACTCAGGGTCAACCCACAACAGTTAAAAATGTTAGTCTACGTATCACAAAAATCCCCCTCCCAAACTGAAAGTGAAATTCAAGCCATTTTAAAATAATTCTTATGCTGACCCCTTAGATCAATAGATCTTTAACCATTTTCCTTTCTTTTAAACAAATAATGTATATGTTCTTTACAACTTTATGCCTGAAGTTCTTCACACATTATTATAATTTTTCAAGTTTTTCCTTGCATTTTTACTTTAATTTCTTAATGTATACTTTCCATTTTTACGTTTGTTCTCTTATTTAAATTTTGAATGTAATGCTTCTATTGTTTAAAGAAAAAAAAATTCTTCAGTATCATTTCCTCAGCTGACAAATCATCTTTCTCTTCAAACAGCCAATTTCTCTCAATGCTTTTCTTTAAATGAGTCAAAACTAGTCAAAACTATTTTAAATATAAGCTATATCACTCCACTTTGAAAGTAAAGATGTAATTTGATTCAAGTTTTATTTTCAGATTATTTACAATTATCAATAGCATTCTCTTCGAGGAAAGTTAAGCAAATATGAGCTTGGTGTGTTTACAGTCCTAATATCTATGGAGTGACAAAGGCATTAATAGGCAATGAAAATTGCAATGAAGTTGCATTCCTATCAGAGATGCTCTTAGTGGATACTTCTCACATAAGGGAAAGACTTGTTGGGGTGGGTTACAATTGTGGTGAAGAGCGCTTCTGAAAAGGAAATGTGCAAGAAAAGACTGATAAATTCCAGTCAACAGTGTGAAGAGGAAGCTAATTTGGGGGACTTGCTGGACAGATGAAATGAGTGCTTAACTAAGAAGAAACATCTTTATAGTACCTGTGGTGGTTTGGAGTTTTTTTCCTTAAGCTTTTCATGTCATGATGGGTATAGGAACAGCGCTGAAAACTCAGCAAGCTGTAGTTTATTACTGTGTGGGAATGCTCTCCCATAAGAAAAGAATTGTCTCAAGTGTAATGGGCCCATAAATACAATTAGTGCTGTAGAGCTAAATATACCTGTGAGGAACTGGGTTGCGATGCAGCAAGTAACCGGTTGTTCCTACTGTAATGTTTACTGATTGCTTTCACTGTACATTCATTCCTCCCCGTATTTGTAGAGTAATATTCTGGTACAAAATTATTCCCCAAAGCAATGCATAATGTTTCTGCAACTTATACAGTATTCAGATATTATTAATTCAATTTATTTGATTGATGACTGTCAGCAGTTTTTTTAGAGGACATCCAAATTCTTCATTTAGATGTTCAAATCACCCCAGAAGCTGAGCACATTTGTATAAACGAACTGAACTCTCTCCCAAGTGCCCATGTGTGAAATCTTGGTATGTTAAGCATTTCTGGCACTTTGATTACATAATTGTTTTTAATTAGTGCTTGTTCTAAGCCCAACCACTGTGAGTGTTAGAAAGTTAAATATCTGAAAGCTTGACGCCTCAATCAAGTACAGATGTTAAAGTGGAGAAACTGCCACTTAGCATCAGTGTCAGAAACAAGTCAATGATGTCACCTGTGATGAACAGCCATTCTAGTACTGCCTTTCTAGAACAATTTTCATACAAAGGCTTTCTTTCAAGTAAATCATGCAGGAAGGTGTCTAAATTAAAATCTTCATTAGTACACTTCAATTAATTATTTTCAGGGCTATTTTAGGGCTGTTGATGTGAACCTAATATTTGGAAGTTTGTGATTTTCTGCAATTTTGTTCCTGAAAGCTTCATAGTTTATTAACAATTCATTAATATCAGTATTTATTGAATATGTACCCCGCATAGCATGATATTAGCACAGTACAGCTATACTGTGTGGATTAATACTTTTAGTCAAGTCTATTAATAGTCTCTCTTAAATCAGAGAAAACTAAAACTTAAGGTCTGAAGAAGCTGTATTTAGTGTGTCTTGTAAAATCCCTCTTTTCGTGTGTATCAGTTTTTAATGAAACCTTCCCATGAAAGAAGAAGGTGGTGGCATTGCCGTTATCTTTGTCATGTGTCTGTCTTTTAGGTGTCTGCAGCTCACAGTTGTTTATCGCTGATTATCTCTACACTGATTATCAGGTTCTGTGTACTCTCTATGTTGATTTAAGAGGCTTGCCATAGTTATAGAGCCTTTGATTCTATGGTAATGACTCGATATTTATAGCTGCGAGCAGGATAATGTTTATCCTATTTTTACTACTGCTATAAATAACTATCTGCTTTGCTCAATAGCAACTCACTGGTCAAGCTGCGCTTATGGCCTGTTTTTACTGTCTGTAATTTCTTTTCACAAGAAAATGTTTTTACTTACTTTCTCTAACCTTATCTCCAGGATATGCAATATTTTTGAAATGGCAAGTTAAATCATACTTACAGTACAGGCATTTAAATCAGAGCTACATTAACTCTACAAAACTGAAGGATAATTTTGAAATTATCTCATGTTAGTGGGTTGGCTTACTGAAACAATTGCTTTTCAATGTGTGACCTGTTGGCAAAAGAGGAGTTTATAAACATAATAATTCTTGGTTTAAGTAAATTAATTATAAATGTCAAAGTTTATTTTCTGGCAACAATATTATTAGACAATATTAATCTATTTCTTTGGTCACAGCCAAACACATCTGGTTTTGTTCAAATAATGTAGCAAAAATGTAGCAAAATGTAGCAAAATTTCTGGGAGTGCTGATTGTTGTTGTCATAAGGAAGCAGTACCAGTGTTAGTTACCAGAAAGCACTGCATGTCTACATCCAAATTAATGTAAAGTACTTATTCGATCAGGATTAGACTTGACAATTAATTATGTAATGATATATTTTCATTTATTGCAACAATACTGTGCAAGTGGTCAACTAAAATAATAAATTAGATCTGGAAGAGGCTTTTTGTTCCAAAGTAATTAATCTGTTTCTGTGTGCAGATTTAATTAATTCAATAATTTTGATTTACTTGTTCTCACTTCTGGGAATTTTTTAGACAAAGAAGGTTTTTGTTTGTGTTTTCTTAATTGATTACCTTGCCCTTCATTATATTTATTCACCTAGAATGCCTTATAGTATTGCTCATTCCCCTCATACTTTGATGACTGTACATACCAAATATTATATAAACTGCTGATTTTTTCAAAGGATTTACCTATTTCTTCATATTACTACTCTTTATTGTTTTCCGTCTCCAAATGCAACAAATTCTCCCTGTGTATGCAAAATACAAAGAACCATCTCTGTCTTTTTTCTATCAATAGTTATGCATTATTAGGATAATAAGAAAATATTTCTCTCTGTGTTCTTGTACTGTAAATCATGTTCTTTTATTTCAATACCTAGAAGTTTATAATAATTTGCTACTCATTTATGTGTGGTGGATTGACCCTGGCTAGATGCCAAGTGGAGGCCAAAACTGCTCCATCGCTTCCCTCATGAGCTGGACACGGGAGAGGAAGTATAACTGAAGACTTGTGGGTTGAGATAAGGACAGGGAGAGATCACTCACCAGTTACTGTCACAGGCAAAACAGGCAACTCAGAGAAATTATTTTATTACCAATAAAATCGGAGTAGGATAATGAGACAGTACCCCCCACACACCCAAATTTTGAAACACTTTTCCCCCACCCCTTCCTCATCTCTCGTCTCAATTCCACTCATCTCAATTCCATTCTCTACCTGCTCCCTCTCAGCTGCACAGGGAGATGAGAATGGGGTTTGCAGTCAGTTCATCACACGTTGTCTCTGCCACTCCTTCCTCCTCAGGGGGAGAACCTTTCACTCTATTCCCCTTCTCCAGAGTGGGGTCTCTCTCATGGGAGACAGTCGTCCTCCTTGAACTTCTCCAATGTCAGTTCATTCAGTTCTTCACAAACTGCTGCAGCATGAGTCCCTCCCATGGGATGCAGTCCTTCAGAACAAACTGCTCCAGTGTGGGTCACAAGTCCTGCCAGCAAACCTTCTCCAGTGTGGGCTTCTCTCTTCACAGGTCCACAGGTCCCGCCAGGAGTCTGCTGCGGGGTGGGCTCCCCACTACTGTTACTTTAGCTCTTTTACCTCTGACTAAAGAATTGCAGAATTGCAGAGTATAATGACTTCCAGACTGACTTTCAAAAAATTTATTTATTTATCTCCTACACTTTACTAGTGAGTGAATAACACCTTGTTTCAAACACAGATAAAATTTCCCCTGTCTCGCCTTGGTGATTTCAGAATTGTGTTGCACTGGCCCTTATATGTTTTGTCAGTGCTTATGCTAATAANTATTTCAATACCTAGAAGTTTATAATAATTTGCTACTCATTTATGTGTGGTGGATTGACCATGGCTAGATGCCAAGTGGAGGCCAAAACTGCTCCATCGCTTCCCTCATGAGCTGGACACGGGAGAGGAAGTATAACTGAAGACTTGTGGGTTGAGATAAGGACAGGGAGAGATCACTCACCAGTTACTGTCACAGGCAAAACAGGCAACTCAGAGAAATTATTTTATTACCAATAAAATCGGAGTAGGATAATGAGACAGTACCCCCCACACACCCAAATTTTGAAACACTTTTCCCCCACCCCTTCCTCATCTCTCGTCTCAATTCCACTCGTCTCAATTCCATTCTCTACCTGCTCCCTCTCAGCTGCACAGGGAGATGAGAATGGGGTTTGCAGTCAGTTCATCACACGTTGTCTCTGCCACTCCTTCCTCCTCAGGGGGAGAACCTTTCACTCTATTCCCCTTCTCCAGAGTGGGGTCTCTCTCATGGGAGACAGTCGTCCTCCTTGAACTTCTCCAATGTCAGTTCATTCAGTTCTTCACAAACTGCTGCAGCATGAGTCCCTCCCATGGGATGCAGTCCTTCAGAACAAACTGCTCCAGTGTGGGTCACAAGTCCTGCCAGCAAACCTTCTCCAGTGTGGGCTTCTCTCTTCACAGGTCCACAGGTCCCGCCAGGAGTCTGCTGCGGGGTGGGCTCCCCACTACTGTTACTTTAGCTCTTTTACCTCTGACTAAAGAATTGCAGAATTGCAGAGTATAATGACTTCCAGACTGACTTTCAAAAAATTTATTTATTTATCTCCTACACTTTACTAGTGAGTGAATAACACCTTGTTTCAAACACAGATAAAATTTCCCCTGTCTCGCCTTGGTGATTTCAGAATTGTGTTGCACTGGCCCTTATATGTTTTGTCAGTGCTTATGCTAATAACTGTACTTTGTATATAGGATAAAAGTCTGTATTTCATTACTGACTCTCAGCTGAAGATACACATAACATGGTTTGACTGCTGTGTAGTGAGGAGAGATTATGTGATCCTCAACATTATTATATTAGTGTCATGTAATGATGATGTGCTATTTTTTTTTCCCTTTATGTATGCATACCAGATACACACAAAGCAGTTTACACCTAAACATAGGAGGAAGAAGTTATTTATGAATTAGGATTGTTTATATATATCCTTGGTTTTAAGGCCATACAGTAAATATGAATACTCAGTTGAAAGTATTGAACATACTTGGAACCATAAAGTGGAATGAATTAATAAGGTTTTGTTTAGGTCCTTAGTGAACATTTTCCAGGAAGAAAAATAAGAAAAATCATGAGCAGAAGATTATTATACTCTTGGAAGATTCTCATGGGAAAAGCATAACAGTTTCATAAGCAAGAATTTTTCCAGTGCCAGGTGGATCTCTCTAACTATTCTTTACTTGGTTACTGTCTTCAAAACAAAGAAATCAGTTATATCAGTTGTCACAGCCACCAGGAACTCTCTGAAGACCTATTCCTGCTAAGCATTATAATCAGGTTAACAATTGCAAATCTTCCATTTCTTATCATTATGTTTTAATTTCATCCTCACAAAATTTGGGGAAACTTATTTGAAATTGCTGTGTATCTGGCATCTTTTTTTCACAAAGAGTATTGCACCCTGGGACAGCCAATTCAGGTTTTGCAATTAGATGAAGACAATCACTTTTAATACATCCAGCTTTTTAAAAAGATTTTTGTTAAAAGCCTGTGTATAATGTCCGTGTGGTAGCCTTTTAGGCCAGTGTAACTTGGAGGCTTTTGCTTTGGACCATTTATGCCTTCTGTTAGGGTTATTCAAGATTAGGCCAGGATGCTTGCTATTTGTGAAGGAATCGTGTTTTTTAATTCAGAATTGTGAGTGAAATCTGATGTCATTGAGTCACTGTTACTTTCGTTGTTTTTGAGATACAAATCTTTCTTAAACCCAGTCTCTTTATTAAACTACATAGTAGCTTCCTGTCCCAAATTTTTGAACTAAACTTTGGATTAATTTTTAATTATGGACATTTCTACTTGAAATACATTATACAAAACAGTTGCAATACAATTTTAATTAAAAATGCAATAATCAAAATTTTTATTCTAAGGAAAAATCAATTTAATTTGTTTTATTTTTAATACATCATATTAACCATAAATGGTAAGTCCCCAGTTTGGTGCATGGTATTAATTTCTAATAACTTTAGGAATCATAATTGTACTTAAATAAAGCACAACAACAGGAGTCAACTTTACGTATGTATGTTTCATTATAAAACCCAAGAACACGATAACACTGTTGATCAAATCCCATCTTTTACTGAGTTTCTCACTACTACAGATTTGGCAGGAAATTGAAAAGCGCAACTTCAGATTCACTGAATATTTGCATTTCTTTTTAGATTATCGACATAATGGGAGAGATCTTCAAAGTTCAACATTATCAGTGCCAGAACAAGTAATGTCATCTAATCATTGTTCTCGATCAGGGTCCCCTCACCGTGGAGATAGTATAGGACGGACTAGATCGTGGTCTCCCAGTGTCCCTCCCCCACAAAGGTAAACTCTTGTTTAACTATACAGTTATATAAATTGAAGTGGTATTGATCCTGTACCAATACAGGAAATAATCTCCAGACTTTCAAAATGGCAATGAGTTGGATAGGTCTTACAAAATTATGTAAAGCCAATAATGATTTTTCTTACATTATAGTGATATGCCTAATTTATATATAATTCTATGTTATTCATGGTTTATTATTACTATATTATTTAGTATATGATTACATAATTGTATCTTACTTCTGCCTATTTATATCTAGTTTTTCATCAACATTCAGTACAGTCCAATC
Organism: Ifrita kowaldi; assembly: GCA_013398055.1. Classification (NCBI taxonomy): domain Eukaryota; kingdom Metazoa; phylum Chordata; class Aves; order Passeriformes; family Cinclosomatidae; genus Ifrita; species Ifrita kowaldi. Next base: position 537,066 of record VZRS01001356.1, read on the forward strand.
TAAGGGAAGAAAAATATCTCTCCACATTTTCATTTTCTAGAGCTATTTACAGGTGCCATGTTTTGTAGTATGTGATAGTTCGATACTTCCTTAGCATTCATATGACAGTGGATGTTTTCAGCCCTTTTGTTTCTGTAGAATTAAGGTTCTGGGGACCCTCACTTGCTGCCCATAGTAGCTTCCTTTCTACTCTTTTTTTCATACTTCTGAATGATCAAGAATAATCTGACAGACGTACAATTTTATAGTGAAAGATAGCAACTCCTGATCTTGGAAGGTCTCTGATAATTATTTGTCTTGAGAAACAAAGACCAGGAAATTTCTTCCAAAAGCTAGTCCTTTTGGATAATGCCTACTAATTGAATACTCCTGCAGGATAAGCTTTCTTAAGGGAAAGGAAGCAGAAGGACGAATGTAAATGGGAATGAAACCTGTTTTCCAGCACTTTTGTTGCTGTGTTTGGGTAGGTTTCCAGATGATGAAACTCAGTTGAAACGAAAGTGGAAGTTACCTCTTTTGCCCATAATGTTCACAATTCCCCTTTAACACTGAAGATTTGGTATCCAATATTTCCTGGCAGGACCACGTTCCTCTCCCTTTCTTGCAGCTATCCTGATTATCTCGTGTTCTGCTTTCCTTTCTGTTATCTTTGTTCTTTTTGTTAAAATTCTCTTGACTTCATAATATCTTACTTATGTTTTTACTTATCATTTCCTCTAATGGATGTAGCCTATATGATATCCTTTTGCGTTGGTGAAGTTCTAGGATTCCAGATTATCCCACATCATCTCATACAGCTAAGAGGCAGAAATTGCGCGTTTCTGCTTGAAATCCAAGCCCATCTAAAACGTACAGCCTGACTTGTAATGAGACATAAATGATAGACACAAAGGGGCCTATTCTGATTTTTTACTGTACTGATTTCAGCCTAAGTAATTGCCTACGCTCAATCTCCAGAGCTTATTTGTCTGAGATATAGACATAAATGTGAGCAAAATCTCTTTGTGTGTGTGTATATATTTGTGTTTTTATGTTTTTCTGTCTGCATGCACGTTGTGTGCATTTTGGGCAGAACTTTTACCCAAGCTGCTAATTAACACTTGTTTAACGTACTTGAAAAATGTACTTTTCATTTTCTTTTAGTTTTGCATTTCTTTACATGTTCAAAATATCTCTTGCTTTTTAACTTTCCTAAAGCTAAATTTTTAAATATAGTTTTGGATTTATTGCAGCTGTTTCCTACAATGTCAGAATCAAATGCATGATTTGTGTAATATTTCCCTGCCCACACACCAAATCATTTCTTTGAGGACTTGTTGAGCTCAGAAAATTGGGTTATGAGAGCTTGAGGATTTGTAGAAAAGAAGTATAATCTATGGACTACAGAAATTTCTTTTTTAGTTCTGCTGAAAGTGCATGTGTACTCAGGAAGTCTATAAGAATTATCAATCACATTTGCACCCTGTTAAGTGAGTTTGTTACGCATATGCTTCCATGAAGATGTCCTAACAGCAGTGCACACCAGTGCCGCATGCCCGAGATTTCCCATCACTGACACCTCTGCAGGCAGGAGTTTTTGGGCCATAGAAGTTGCGTTTATATCTTAGAAACCATTTTGCAGTCCTCAGTCCTAGTTAAGATTATTAACAGACTCCACCAAAGGCCCACTGAATTGTAGCTGACAAGAAATTGCTACTGCTCTTGTAGTGTTTTAAGCTAATATATTTAATGTACTGTTATTTTCTCTGTAGATCAGAATGGAGTTTAGACTGTGGCAGGCACTGAACACCAGGTTTAGCTTTTTCTAAGACTATACACTTGAAAAAGCAAGATGAAGGTGACTGTAGAAAGTAACTATGCTGAAACAGTGTGATAAATCCAGTAGGATGTTCATTGTTCTCTACCATCACCACCTGAAATTACAAATTTTCACCTGCTTACCTGTTATCTAGTTGCTTCCATCCGTGTTCTGTCAACTGCAAGAAAGTTTCTAGGGAGTGAAGACGTATGTTGTGAAAGAACATTTTCTTATAGAACAAAGTTCACTGGAGAAAGTATATCCCTTTCTGTTAAATAGTAGATCTGTCTAATAAAGGTATCCTTAGCAGAGTGAAACTGAACTGAAATAGTAGTAACACTTTGAAGCAGAAGAAATACAGTTGTGTAGGATGTTAAAAACATGGTCAGAATCTGATGAAATACAGAAATTTCAAGAAAATAAATATTTATTTAGAACAATAAACCAATAAAATAACCTTACAGAAAGTGATTTTAGCAGACAGGATGGTACTGAGTTTTACAGACCATGTCTTATAATCAGAGTTTAGGTAGGAGTTTTGATTGTGTGGGCAGATAGCCCAGATCTTTGGAAAATTTTTCAAAGAAATGATAGCTTGAGAAAACTCAACTATTTAAGTCGAGGAAGAGATAAGTAAAGTAGAAATTTTTTTTGAAACATGAAAGAAACACCTTGGGAAAAACAGTCAGAGAGAAACTAGAGCTCAGTAAGGAGCACTGAGATTTGGTTGTTGGGAAAAGTAAAAAAAGCTTAACAAAGAACAGCAGAGGAACCCTGTTAAAGTCCATTCTAAAGTATAAATACACATGAAAGTGTTCAGTGACAGGTAAAGATAATACTGGATTTTCTAACTTTTTAGCATAAATAGGGGGAGTTAAAAAACAGGCAGAAAAGAAGTTGCAGGAAAGAGTTGAAGAGCAGAAGGTAGAAGAATTATGCTCTTAGTATGGCAAATATAAAGTTTACTAGCCAGAGAACTCAGTATTTGGTTTCATGAATGCCAGAGTGGAAAATGCTTTACAACAAATGAGGTGGAGCTCAAGGCAAAAGTTTATGTGTAATGCAACGTCTTTATAGCACTTATATGCAGAAAAAACAATGGCATGGCAGCAGCAGTGTAGGATACACGCACAAGTTAACACTAATCAAAAATTGGTAAATGACAAAGGATAAGTATGACAGGTACCAAAAGGGCAGACAAAGTGACAAGAAAGGAAAGGGGAACTGAGTGATATAAAACCAAAAAAAAGAAAACTTAGGCTCACATTACTGCAGAGTGCAGTAAAGGACAGGGGGACAGAAGAATTTATTGGTCTAAAACTTGAACTTGTATGGAAGGAAGCATGAAATTTGTTATTTTCAAATCTATACAAAACAATTACATTTTAATTATCCAATAATTATTACAGTTAACTGTTGCCTTCTATTTTCCTATTCTTGTGGATTTGTTTTACAGAGCAGCAAAAGTAAAGTTAGTGTGTGTCAGGTATTGATAGATGAACTGAGCAAAGCAATCAATAGGTGAAGTTTTGGTCTCAAATAGTGCAGGTGATTGGTGCTCTTTAACCAAGCCTGCACTATGGCTACCACTTACAGCTAACTAAACAGTTCTGTGTTTTTTCAGATTTTTTCTAGTGAGATTACAGAATGAGTTTTCCGGGGCAAAACAAGCAGCTATTTTTTAATTCAGATGACAATTTTTTCATCTGTAACAGCCACAAGTCCCCATTGTGTCTTACTGCAGTTTACATCTTTACAGTAAAGCCAAAATAAAGGGCTCATGAAAAATTGTTTAGAGTGTATGTTTCAGTTAGAAAGGAATTTTTCCTTGAAGTCTGGAAAAACTAATGAAATTTTGTCCAAGATTAACATTTTTAATGAAGGAAAAAGAAATTCCTCTTATTTCCAGAAGAAACACATTGGAACAAAAAAGAGAACTCCATCCCTATCATGGACTTGGCACCATTTTCTAAATGAGAAAATTTTTTTACCCTAAGATTTAAAATCATTTGACTTGAAATGTATACAAAAGTCTGGTCAGCTAACAGATCTTGTTACCAACATGTTTGCTAATAATTGTCTTTACAAACCAGTGAGAGGATGTCATCCAGGCACACTCAGAACTCAGAATCTGGTATCTTTTGTCCTTAGTCGGAATGTGGATCAGGGACCACGAGGGAGTCGATCTACTCCTGCGCATTACAACACCCTGAACCGGATGGATAGACACCGTGTCATAGATGACCACTACTCCCCGGACAGAGAGAGGTAAATATCTGGCTGGAATTAGAGCAGCTGTAGCCTACACGCATCACTGTGAGTAACTTCAGTATGGTACCTTGCTAAAGTAAATTACATACCTAATCCCTGAGATTAGCATTTCTCTACTCATTTATCCACTGGTTACATGACTAACATTACAAAATATAAGTGCACGTAAGACTGAAAAAACTGCCCAGTGAGTGTATATTTGCCAGGAGGGAATCTGAAAAAGTCTATGAAAAAGTATATAATATAAAAGTTGAATAGTTTTTTTAACAAAAAAAAAAGAATAGTCTTTTTTTATAAAAATATTTTTGTGTGTTATATTAGTGAATTCTTTAAGTACTAAATATCTTTAAAAAAATCTATCAGTAGACTTGGTCATTTTTGCTGCTGAATAAAGAGGCATAAAAATAGATAATTTCAGCTCAGTATTAATGTAGTGCTCCCATGGATACAGTGCAGTCCACAGATGTAACAAAAGTATATTCTAGTACTGTGTTCTTTGTTTGTCTTCGCTCAACCTTCTGAGACACTTTGTAAAAAAGAAAAAAAAAATGATTAGGGCAGCATGTATGAAATCGGAGTCTTTGTGTTTAGCAGCACATCTGACTATGACTAATGTTTTGCCTAATGGAACTTCCCAAACAGTAAGCAGAGCTTTAGCAACCTCTATGAATTTTAATGATGTAAAAAAGAATTGCAGCAATAATTGAACAATGTAGTTAATTTTGCTGAATTCATTGTGGCAATGACTTTGTGACATTAAAAAAATTATTGGTCTTTTCCGCCTCACTGTCTTCAGGTTAGAAAATCAAAACAAAAAGTATTTATTACCTTTAATTTTTAAAATCTTCCAGCTTCTTATGCGCCAAATTGAAATCCTTGCACTTTATAATGATAGGCATTATTGCTAGATATTGTCTCATTTTATAATTGCATATACCAAGGTGTAATACAAATATATTTTGTAATCTTGAGTGATATATGACTAGTATTTGAAGTTAACACTTTTACAGATAGCCATTACAGGTTACTCCTCAAGCGACATCGAAACACATCATTGGGGTTTCTAACTGTAAAACAAAGAATTTGAGACATCAGTGGCTTTTTGTTAGCAATATTGAACAGAAAAGGTTAATATTTCTTAAGAGACCAGTAATGTGATGGTCAATGGTTGTATGGAATGCAACACAATGTTCTTCAGAAGGTTATAATATTTTAATTTCAGAAGAAAAAAAAAATTAAATGTTCCCAATGAGACCAGTTACAAAAAAAGTATCAAAATGAATTCAAACCCAAATCCCTTCAAAGTGACTTGTAATTTAATTTGGTGAATAAAAAAGTCAAATGGGCAAAAATAAAGCTAATGAAAAAACGGTCAAGTGTTTCTCATCCAGAATAGTAGCGGTATTCACCACAAGTATGGGAGATCATAAGTCAACCTCTTTTTTGCCTTAAAATATTTAATATTTCTGTTTAAGTTATGGAAAAGAAAAGCTATTTAGTTGGTTCATTAGAATATCTGATTTTATACAGAAGGCAATAATGTGAAGATTCTGAGCTGTTTCCTTAAAAGAAGATTACAGAATGCTTTTGGGACATAATGTTATGTTGATTTTTAGACCAGTCATCCTTGAAATAGGACCTAAACTTGTCCTTAGAACCTATACATGCCTTATGGAATGCTGCTGCATTTTTTCGCTGTGCAAGTTCATTTGTTGCCTCCCAGATAAATGCATAGCTGTGAAAGGTTTCTTGAAGTACTGTACCACAATGTTTTTCCATCACTTCAGTCAAATAATCCCTGCTGGACTGACTTGGTTTAGAGAAAAATAATTGTGGTTTTTAGAATATGTCAGAAAAACAGTGTCAGAAGGTTGTTGGTGATGAGATTATTGAATTTTCATGACCGTTCTGGATTAATAGGTATTTGCTTGATAGGTGTGCTCTGAATCTCTGAACACAGTTTTATATGTTGTCTGTATTTTCCGAAACACACAGAGAAATTCTCTTCGCACATGGTGAGTGGTTGCCTACGTAATCAAATTGTTGACTAGTTATGCCTCTGTTGCAACATCTCTGAAACATTTGTTTTAGGCGATACTGGAGAGAACAGGAAAAGACTATTCCCAAATAATTTGTCATGTTTTATATTCATTGTTAGTTTGAAAGTGATTTTATGAATGGAAAGATGATTAGACTTCAACTTTTTTAAATGAATATTTGTGATACTCTCTCTGCTATATAATAAAAACCCAATGGTATCCCTAAAGTAGCTCTTTAATGGTATTGCTCCTGAAAACTGCTGGAACTGCAGTCAGTTGGGAGAAGTTGAAAAACTGAATTTTTGTATTGGTTTTTAATCTCACTACATGTTATCCACACTTGGCTCTGAAAACAAATCACATTTTTCCTTCCCACAGCTTTGATGATTTCTTGTTTCCATGGTCCATTTATCCTTTGAAGCTGCTTGCAAAAAGGGGATTTAGAAACAGTGCCATCTTACAGACATTCTCAGTTGCTAAATTGAAGTATGACTGAGAATATGAGTAAGAAAATTCTTTCCTTCCTTTTCTAGATAATTCAGCATTAAGTTCTCTAAGGTATATGGCACTGAGGAGTTAGTTGAAACCACATACAAAAAGCCAATGACCTCAAGTCTAATTGCAATGTAAACATTCCTTCAAACTTGAATGCATAGTTAGAATAGGAAATAAAATTAATTTTAAGCCCCCTGAAAGACACATTTTTTAAAAAATTTAATTGGAAATATTTTAATTTCAAACACCAAACCCTTAAATATGTCAAATATGGCTGTATTATATACTTATTTTTGTATAATGTAAGGGTAAATTTACAGTTTAAGTTTGTATCTGTTGCTGTATTATCAAAAGTTAAATGTCAAATGTTTCTGGGTACACTGCTAATTCAAAGTGAGAAATCATGTTAATTTCTTACCTGTATATTTAAAACAGGTCTACTAATTAATTGTTGTCAAAATGTGAGGCTTTTTGTGGGTACTCACACTCTTATGAAAGAAGCTAAATTTGTAATGTAAAGAAATATGAATGCTAATGACCTAATATGGACCCAAGTTCCATAAGAACGTTTATCTGTAATGGGATAACCTTGTAAATGTCAGTTTGCCAGGTTTTAATAAATTTTCTAAGGCTAAATTTTACCTCACTTGAGAAACTGAAACTAAGCAAGCTATAGAAACCATTGAGAAAATTTTGGAAACAGTTGGATTTAACCTTCGAGTTTTATATTTAAACAATCAATATAATTAGGTGAATTAGAGGAAAAATGTGAGAATCTTAGTGCGGTTCCAAAAAAACCCACCAACAAACAACAACAAAACCACCAAACTATACCTGTGTGTTTCTTTCTGAAAGCTGCATCAACAGGTAACAACAAACACCAAGATAGTGTGAGAAAATTGTACTCAGGCCCACAACTTCAATGAATTTAGATACTATGTAGCAACTGTTAATTTAACTATATTCTATATCCTAGGTGGGTTCTCCCTGAGGCATAACATTGCTAATGGTGAATTTAGCATAGGTATGTTAAGCCAGAGCATTCTGAGAATGCCTAACTCAAATAGTCTTACAGGAGAAATGTATGAGAAAGCTCCTGAAGTATAAATGTTTCTCTAAGAGGCACTTACAAGAAAGCAAGAGAAAAGGGAAGTTATCCACTATCCATTCATCAAAACTTTTGCACACTTTCCATTTGAAAGAACAAAAGTTGGTATCTGTTTTGTTAAACTATTAGGGTAGTCATAAGCATGGTTATTTGGAGAAATATTCTCCATTATTTTAAAATCACTTCAAAGATGTTATCTGGATGTGCTGGGACTAGCAGAGCTATCACACCCCATTATTGACGAGATTTCATTCATGTATTTGAATACACACTTTGGTTTTTTCATGCTGTTGAAAGCATGTGCTTTGGATTTTTTTAACATAAAGTAAATGTTGAAATACATGCCAAAAAATTCCATTCACTATGATCAAACTAGTGAAGACCATAATAATTCACCACAATGAGTCTGTTACATGTTAGCTAAAACACAGTTTAACACCTGCTTCTTTTATTTGACATCAAATTAGATGTGGGCAACAGCAACATAAATTTTACATTTCTAAATGCCATTTAAACCGTGCAGTTGCTTTGTCCATTGGTAGCAGGCTCCTAATCCAATACTGTTATTAAGTAGTGCCAGATTAAGTCAAACTAGGAAAAGATTTTGTTTTAATACATTTTGCCATATTAAAACATTCAAAAGAACAGATTTTTTTTTCATGGTCTTTATTAAATACACAGCTGAATAATATGTAATTAGGTAGTAATTTATTTATTATTTAGTTAATATTTTACTGTAAAATCATTTAAACATAAATTAAAATACAAAGGTATTGCAAAGTATAAAGGGTTTCTGATGCTTTATTTGGAATTTAGGATAATTTTTTCAAGTTTCAGTTGTGTGTATCATGTGGGTACATACCTACATGGGGGTATGTAATGTCACTGCTTCTTTGCTTTTTTAAATACCCAGTAAAATAAAAGAAATGCATTACTGAAAATTTGCTTATAGCTATGTTACAAAATGTTTGCATCAGTTTGAATCTTAATAATTGCGGGGTTTCTTTAAGTTCTTTTTCTCCTTTCAAATCACTGTTTAATTGCACAATTATCTGCACCACCCACCTGGTGCCTCCATGAGTCTGCTGAAGGATGATTATCTCCAACAGGGATGTCGGAGTAGGAAGGTGGCAAAGAAGAAGCTTTGAGCCAGATTTAAAAAAAAAACCACCACCACCAAGAGTCATAGCTACATTCCGCATAATAAAATGAACCAAAAAAAAAAAAAAAAACCTGTGTTAAAAATAATGAAGTTCTGATAAA
>VZRS01001356.1:546210-683313 GCA_013398055.1 Ifrita kowaldi
ATTCCGCATAATAAAAAAAACAAAAAAAAAAAAAAAAAAAGCCTGTGTTAAAAATAATGCAGTTCTGATAAAAGACTTTAGTGTTACACCTTTGGAGCAATGATTTAAAATGCAGTATGGGGAGCACTGTGATAATTGGATACTGGTTTTCTTATTGAAAACCATCTTGATTGAATATGTGTCAGCTCAAAGATTCTCTGCTGATAATTGCTATTGTTTCACAATTAAAGTCTTCAAATTGTCAGTTACTATCAATCGGAACATTTCCAGGATTTCATCTATCCCAGGAGATTAGCAGAAATTTCTATAGAATTGATGTAACAAAAATCATCCGTACCATTAGTTGTGAAAAAATTGTTATTGTTTATAAGTAAAGAAAATCTGTTTTTTTCTTTAAAAAATCTAACTATTAAATAAAACTATTCTATTAACTATAATATTTTCTATGAAATGTAGCAGGGGAAGTTACATAACCAGCTCTTTATTCTTGAATGGCATTTGACATTTTCTAAGAGTTAAGAGCTTGACTTCACATTTTATTCACATAGGTTGTTGGTGTGATATGCCAGGTGTTCATGAAGCAGCATGGAAAACATTCTACCACAGAGAACATTAACTGTTGCTTTATTCTGATGAGAATATAATCTTTTAAGATGGTATAACTGGACTCTGAAAAAAGTAACTAGTTGTAGTAGTTGCTTTCCTTCATTGAAATGAGTAAGCTGCTCATAGGAAGAATAGCACACCCTTTCTCTGAACCCACATCCTTTTACTGGTTCCTGGCTCCTTTTCCCTTGAGCAGTTCTGTGCTCAACCTCTCAGTCAATTTGATCCCAAGCACCATTTTTTACTTCATTCCCTGAACTTCATACGGGAAGCTACATTCCCACAGTACTTTCCCTAAACTTCATACGGCAGCTTTCTCTTTTCTAACACTTTCAATGACTCTTTCCCCCCTAAATTTCCAACTGATTGACCCAATGAACCACCTGTTTCTTACTCTGGAGTCTAATTAAGCTAATTTCTATTTTATCACATTGCTAGTTTTTCAGAAAATTGTAACTTGAGAAATTGGGGTGTATTTGGTTAAAGGCAAATTCATACTGGTAAAGAAATTACATTTATTTTTAAAAAATTTAATTATTTTATATTTGTCACACATTTAATTTGCTATTTCAGCTGAAAAAAATGTAAAGGAGTGTTACTAAAAATAGAAGAAAATACTATTGGTAATGACACATTATATTACTTTAATTGCAATCAGATAATACACTGGAAAAAGCCAAATATGGGAGTAGATAAACAGTGATAGGATGAGAGAAATTTCTTGCTTCAACTGAGTTTCATTCATGCAGGCTCTAGCAGAAAGGAACACAAAGTCTTGTTTTGCACTCAGAATTATTTGTGGATATTCCAACAAGCACAAAGATGTAATAATATTCCAGTACTTCAGCCTTTCCACAGAAACACTTGGGAGTCTACTGCCCACTCTAGTAGGGAAGCTGGAATGTCAATCAAATTTTAGGACCTGGTCAGAGAGAGTGAAAATTGAAAAGAATAAATTATCTTCTAAATGCTTCTTCTTTACTATTAAATAAAATATCCCAAGCAGTAGAGAACAGGTTAAACTCCCTTTGCATAGAAAGAGCAGGAAGGTATTCCATGAGGCTCAAGTGAGGCACTTTGTGTGTGAGTGTTTTCAGGTGTGCTTCTGTGACTCTTCTGGTAGGTTAAGCCTATTCCTGGGTACGGAGTACTTCCAATTAGGCAATCTAATCAGGTGCTGAATCACTGATTTCTGTTTTCTTACCCTAATGGTTCACTGAATTTTTATGAATGTGTAAGAAAATAGACAAATAGGTGAGCAATATGAGAAAAATTTGAAGTAATTTTCTGCTCACTTTAAGAAAGTAAAGTTATCCTGTTTACCTATATACCTGGAATCTTCTTATTGGAACAGTGGAAATCTCTTTTCACCTGATACAGTGTGGAAGGGGATGGGTATGTGTGTGTTATATTAATGATCATATTGCAAAACCTGTAATGCTGCCTTATTAGACAAACTTCATTATTTTAATATAAGTAAAATGAGTTGTTGCTGCAAATTTTCTATCTATTCTGTCTGTAACAAAATACGTAATGTTTCATAAATCTTTGAGGATGCGTGTTATTATGTTCATTTTGCCATATCATCATTTACCATACTTCTGCCGTGGACTACTATAATGTAGGAAGTAAGGAATGTGTGATAAGAGGCTAGAAATCTAAGGCAAGGTTGCAAAACAAAAGGTATCCTGGAGTTCTTTTGTCATCTTAAAAATCTGATGTATCTAAATTTTGTCCATGTCTCCATTATCTTCCGAGCATTCCCATGTATACCTGCATATGGGGTCAGGATTTTCATTAACAGCTCAAATGATATATTTAGTTTAGATGGAGATCTGGAACATTACTGGGGTTCTTTTGCACTTAGGCAATGTGAAGCTTAATGTTTTTACTACATTGTGATACATTTACTTCATGATTTTAAGTGGTTTATACTGGATATTAGCCAAATAATGTGGTTTATGTTTCAGTTTTGGACATTTAGAATAAGTCATAGGCATTTTTGCTGTTGCTAACATATTTATAAAACCATACAGAATTTATTTTAACCTAAATACATAAAAATGTGTAGTAATATATTTAATAATAAAAAAACAACTAGTGTGGTATGGGCTGGATGCTCAGAAGAAAGATGACATTTAAGCATTTTGCTCTGCATGTTGAAATACACAAAGCACAAGAAAATATGCTGCTTCAGACTGTGCATCCTTTGACCTATGTGATATCAGGCATTCTCTCACACGGATGTGTTATGGCCCTTTCCTTTCTTTTTGACTAACCATGCATATTTATGGAAAATATTTCTGTGCTTCAGTATAAACCGTTTTCAGACAGACACTTGCTTACATGAATAATATCTCTGTAATTATTATTGTAATATAGTTAGAGATTTTATGGAAATGCACAAACACTGTTAAGTTGTATATTCTTGATTTATGATTAATGCCTTATACTCTGGTAAGTTACTGTGTTGATTCATGGATAGAACTGTTTTTCACTTCTTAATTGATTCAGACATAATCTTCTAATTTTTTATGTTGCGCTTGTAAGAATATTTTATAGTAAGTTATTATCTATTATCTTCAACTACCTGAAAGGAGGTTGTATCCAGGTGGGGGTTGGCCTCTTCTCTCAGGAAACCAGTGACAGGACAAGGGCAAATGGCCTCAAGCTGCCCCAGGGGAGGTTCAGGTTGGGTATTAAGAAATACTTCTTCACTGAAAGAGAGGAGAGTCTACGCATTGGAACATACTCCCCAGGGAAATGGTCAAGTCACCATCCCTGAAAGTGTCCAAAAAATTAGTAGAAGGGGCAATTTACAATATAGTTTAGTGGGCATTGTAATACTTGGTCAAAGGTTGGGTGTGATGATCTTTGATAGTGATTCTATGATTCTATTAAGAGTTAGATAGCATGGTTAACATGGGCTCTGAAAAAAAAGGAACAGTATGAATAGCTAGTAATTCCAGAGGGTCAGGTGAACTGTAAACTCAAGCTTATCCCACTCCTCTATGAAGATAAGCAAAGTTCTGCGTGATGAAGAAGCTCATTTTAAACTTGTTAAAAGTTATTGTATATCAAATTGTATGAGTGGTTGTATCTAAATGCCAGCTTACTCTGATTCTGAAATCCTGAATTGAATTAAAAAAAAAAAAAAAAAGAGAAAAGGGAACAGGTTGAACTGCCTGCCAGATATTCCCAAGAAAAATTCCCAGAACTTGGTAAGAACACTAGAGTTCTGAGATTCTAGAAGTATTAGAACAAAACTTGATACCAGAAGTAGGACAATTAACATAGTTTGATGGAGATATGAAAAGTTGTTAGGACTGAAATCCTGAGCAGAACATGAACTGATGGTGTTTCAGTCACATACAAATAAGTGAAGTGAGCAGTTTGGGGTGTTCCTTCTTATGGGGAGTGAGTAATCTACTTGCGAATGGCATGTGCATTTCCATGAATTTCATGTTCTGCAACATATGTTCTGCCTGAAGTCCTAGTTTTGTTTAAGACTTTGGTTTTTAAATAATGGTTAAATATATTGTATTTATTGATGTCATATATTTTTCAAAGACTACCAGGAGAACTTGTCAGCAGTTCACTGGAAAGATAAAAGGCAAAGTGAATTGTTAAAATTAAAATGTCATCTACCAGCTGGAAATGCTTAATTGCTTATTAATACTAGAGCAAGTGTTTTGAGGTGTTAATTCCAGGGCTGCATCTGAATAATTTAAAGGCGTGTTCCTGTGGACGTAGCCTGGGAATGTCCCCATGTAGTGCAGAGAATAAGCTGGTATGCAGTTCTTTGCCATCATCATACATTTGCTGTAGGGTAGACTCCTACATTTTTATTTGATTTTTCTTCCTGTGGGTGTCCACATATTCTAACGAAAATTTTAAGAATGTGGTGGATTTTTTTCAATGTTTCTTGGCAGCACGCTGACTGACAGGCTGTTATGGGCAGACTGCTTTTGATACTTAGGTCTTTGCATTAGTTTAAAAGCACTAATAGTTTTTTGCAGCTTGCAGTGTAAACTCTATGACTATTTTAATAATTATTAGTCCTTCTTCAAATTTTCACTGCACCATGTCAAATTGGGCCCTATCGAATTATGTACAGCTCCTCATTCTTGCAACAAACTGCAAAGCTTAAATTGCGTAATCAGAGATTTAAGTTAGTTTTTTATAGTGGCGACTCTTCTTTTGCATTTATTTGACAAAGAAGTGAACACAAAGACCTCCTGTACTATACATAATTGACCTAATATGAGGAATATTTTCATGTGGGTGATAGCACATTTTATCCTCATGCAAAAGAGGAAAATACAAGAAGTGTAGCTGATATACCTACTGGTAACGGTGTGTTTGATTCCTGGAAAATCATTAATTGAGAGGAAATTAAGATACGAGAAATAAAAATGGAGGATGAGATTTTCCGTGGTTCTTGTGAAATCAGTTTGCACTTCCAAGGTGGACTGTTGTGATTAGACTTTCCTTTGAAATATCTCAGCTTCAGGGAAAGTGTAGTCAATAACTCCTTGTTAATAGTAAACCCCTCTCTTTTCCAAACCCTTTCCCCTGTACTGTGTGCATATATTTATATTAAAAGTAAAATAACTTTCTTTTATTTTGATAATTGGACAATATCTAGTATTTTAACAAATCTGTTTAAAATGTATAAATTTTGACATTGTTTCAAAATACAAACAAAATATAAATAGCTTTGTTGTATTATTTTGAACTGCATTTGGGTTTTTTTGGCATATTCTGGTACTGATGTTATATTTCTTCATTATTTATTTAAATAATGAAACACTTTCATCTAAATTCACCTTTTATCACAATATGATCAGTATTAGGAGAATTTATGCTTAGAAATAGGAAAGCTCTGGAGCTGTGTGGGAACAGATTTCCAAATGGTGGTAGCCTTTCAGACAGACTAGGTAAACCTCTTTCAAAGATATTATTCATACTAAAGTTATAACTGCCTTCAAACAACGGAATAGGTAATCTGACTTCTTGAGTTGCATTCAGAGATTTATGTGTCTTTTATTCCTAACTGAAATACTGTAGAAAATCCCAAATTTTTGCTGTCTTCTAGATCCATAATCTCCCACTGGCTTCTCAGAATAAATACATGAATCATATAGATAATTTTATCTTTAGAACCATATATCATATTGTTTTGTTAATAAGTCCAGTGCTCTTAAACAATGTTTTGTAGGTCCTGTATTCTCAGATTATAATGTTTTCTGTTTTGCGATGTGTGTCATTCCTTCTCCATCTTATTGTCTCATATCTGTATTTTTCTTTCTGCCATCACCTCAGTCATTATGTTACTTTACCTCGTTCCCGGTACACCCAGTCCACAGATCACCATTACAGGGACGTCAGGTATATGTTTTCCTCTGTGTGACTATGTGTGGATAATGCATGTACTTCTATGTACCTACATGTCCACTGGTTTTATTTGTCTGTGCATAGTGGTAGAAAACTTAGAAGTTGAGTTAGTATCATCATTAGATTTGATAATACAGTGTGCACTCAAACACTGGGTAATTCTTCCTGTATTTTGCTTAAATATTTTTTTACTGCCGAAAGACTATAATTGATGGTCCACAAAGATGATGCTTTATTTACATCACCCTAATGTCTTTTAGAGAGTATATGAAGAAAATAATTTAAATCAGCAAACACTAATACTTGCTAATACTGTGATTTTAATATTCAGAAAATAATATATGAGTGGCTGTGTTAAAGGTTATGATAAAACTGGAGAGTGATACCTTTCTCGTAGTCTTGTAGCTGCAAGTCAATATACTTTAATTTTTAAATGTAGCTTTGTAAAGTTCACCGAAGTTCCAGTCACGTTTTGTTCCAGTGTTTTGTTATGTTGCTGACATTGCTTGCTTTTCATGTTGTTTTGTCCGTTTCATCATTTTGTTGCCTTTCATTGTGTTCACCCATTATGTTTTGGCAGCCAGGATCACACAATGTATCCTCTGTTTTGTGAAGATGCAATCAGATTACTCCGCTCCCGTAAGATGTGCCGTACCTATTCTGAGGGTGCTTACTATGATCTCGAGAGGTATAATTGTTGTGGAGTATATCATTAGCTCTGCCACACTGACAGTGCCATGTTTGCTCTCCAAACTGAGAATGTGATCTATATTTTAAGAGATAAACACATACAGTAAATATGTTTTATAATACTCTGGGTATGTATGCATCTAAAACTGACTACTCAGGGCTGTGGGTAAATCCCAAGAGGTGATGAATAGCTTCACAGAAGCCAGTTTTAAAATAGGTTATATGGATATTACATGTCTGTGTCTTTTATAACCCTTATTTTTGCTGGAATTTTCCAGAGTGCTTATAGCATTTATTATTCTCTTTGAAATAACAAGGAAAAGCCTATCTACTTTAAAGTACATGGAAAGAGTGTCTTTCTGAAGTCTTATACTTTGCTTAACTGAAAAATAGTTTGAAAAGTAAAAGTGTATGCTTATATAAGCTTACGTTGTATGTATTTGTATACTGCATATTCTGTAATTCAGGAATACTTGTATATATTCGTACCTGTGTGCGATTGCAGAACATCGTAATTCCTATTTATACATGAAATGTATGGAGAGAGAATTTGAGCCCATAGCAATTTCTGTGAAATAATTTGCCACTTGAAATACAGTGGCTTTTAAGGGATGCTGTTGTAGTACTGTAATTAAGATATTTTCAGAAGTATTGCCAAGCAGGAAAAAGTTTACATAGTTGTGTGCAAATAGAAATCAGAATATCAAACTGAAAACTGTGAGCCAATAAAAAGGAAGTGGTGACTTCAGATCAGATACAATGGTTGATACAATTATTGCTTTACTAGAGGGGCCATGTAAAAACTTCCAAAGCAAGAAGTAAAGAACTCTTGATATATTAACTTCATGACTCTCCTCTGGATCTGAGTCCTTCTGAGAAGTTCATCAGTGTTTGCTCTGGATTCGGATCATATGTCACCATGTTTTTAAGTAAATGTAAAATTGCTTTTGGATGGAGAAACAAAAAAGGATCTAAAAAATCCTTCCAAAGAAATATTACTTCTTAAAAATTCTCCGAAGCTATAGTATATTAGACATTATAACACTTAGAACTCAGTCAAACATTTGTTTTGAAATGATGCTGTTTTACATGAAACCTAATATAAAGGACGTATATAAATAGGTCTGTCCACATGTAGAAACTTTGATAAGGAGAGGGATTTTTGGTTTGTTTTCTTAAAATGCATGATGAAATGTGCTCATTTGTATGCAATTTCAATAATTAATTTTTATATACTTTTTTTTTTTGCCTTAGATATATACTCTGATTTGCACTGTCTGAACCTGTTTCAGATTGCTGGTTATGCCTGTGAATGTTTGGATATTAGTGGAAGTTGAAGCTATTCACAATTTGTCTTACTTTAAGGTTCTTAACTTGTAAATCTTAATCTTTGTTTCTGAAACTAATTTCTCAAAGTAAAATCAGTGGTAAAGGGCAGAAGTAACAGCACTTCATAAAGATGAAAAAGCTGGGATTTAAGCAGAGAGAAAATCTTTTCCAGGGCTTTATGGAACAGAAGTCTATTAAAGCTAATTCCGCCTGGGATCAGAAATGAAAATCTGACATGAAGTGAAATATTTCTAGCTTATTGGTTCAACAGTATCTTGAAATTCCTTGGGCCTAGAAGCTGGTCCTGGGTTCTATGATCCTCTTGAATCCAGGCTGCCTGTGGGTAGCATTAGTGGTCAAGTTACTTGAATCATTGTACCGGATATGCACTCCTCTGAGTAACCCACAGCCACAATCATAGTTCCTAGATTTTCATCCTTTTTGTCTTTCTGCATTCTAACAGCAATTTAAGGACAATTTATAGCATAATTGTTATCCAGTTTCTCCTTGCACACTGAAAAACACTACGCAATTTTCTATACCTCATTTTTATTGTAAATATATCAAAAATTACTTTTTAAACAATATTCCTTTTTTATCTTTACTCTTTTCCCCTGTTCAATGCTTACTCTAAAATACGTTATTTTGTAGGCCAAGGTGTTCCTGTCTTCTTTGTTCCACCGTCTTGATCAATGTCTTGTTGGTGTGAAGCAACCACATCTCTTCCTATCTTTGACTTTATTAAGCATATGAAACAACTTTCCAGTTTCCACTATTCATCAAAATAGCAAATATTGTTCTGTAGAGTCCAGCATTCAGGGAGGAGTCTCTCATCTGGGACAGAGAGTTTTTTATCTTATGTCACTCTGAATTCACCAGAGTCTGTGTCCTGCAGGCAAATATATCATATAGATATATTAGTCAAAATTACTTGCCTTTGTTATTCATGGCTCCTTTCATTGCTTATCTTGTGGTCATTCACAGCCAGACCATTAACTCTTGTGGTCTCTTCTAGAATTTTTTTCTTTTTTTTCCCCCACAGAGTGACTACTTGATTCTCTTTCATCTTTTTTCTGCTGAAGTTTGTTTCAGTTACTGTTTATCCGATGTGATAGACTTTAGTTCATTAGTTCTAGGACACATTTACATTATCAAAAACCTTAATTTCTGATGTAATTCTTAGGTTATGGCATTCATCATTTTGTCTTTCTGACAGCTCCCCCTTTTGAAGAAATCCAGCCCTTTCCCTCCCAAAAGGAACAGCAGCATTAACAAGATACAAAATGTCAAATAACAAAATATCATGAAACACATGTTAATTAAAACCCATGAATGTTCCCGTTTCTGCTCATGCCTCATGATATAACATTCAAGTTGAGTGGGTGAAATATTGTGTCCTGAAATGGGAAAAACTCTGAAATATAATATAAAGATACTTATTCCAGCATATGCCTAAGAAAGGCAATAAGCACCTGTGCATCTTCAGTGACTTCAGAGCGCTTAGGACCTGGGGTCTTCTCAAGAGCATTCTGCTGCTCTGTACTGCACCCCAAGTTTCCTGGACTCTTCAGTGTTATCGGCAGCACGGTAGCCCCAGCTGGTATCTGTTCACACTGCTGCAGCTGCTCACACTGAATGTACGCAAGACATCATGGCTGGACATGTTGAGCTGCACTTGCACTTTTAGTTATATCCCCCAGTTCAGAATCCTGTAGTTCCATTTCATATAGGGCTAATTCATATCTGGCAGTCACACATTTTAAATTGTCTGACACACACATGTTCTCAATGACAAAGTGAGGTTCTCAAGGTTCTTATCCTTATGTTTAAAAAAAATACTAGCAGTTCGTTCCAAATAAAAATATGCTGAAAATCTCACTGTATGAAATTCTTTCTCAACTTACCTACCTCAGAGCTCAGCTTAGTCAGCAAGAACACCACACTATATGCTATTTATTTTTTCCACTTAGCCTTTGAGTTTAGTGTTTGTAAGTCCTTAAAGGCTGGTTGGTGTATGTTTTGTGCAGGATGTGAGGTTTATTTCAGGCAGAATTTCTGTTGTTTCACTTAAGGAAATTAGATTTTGCTTCCATTTTTTTCCTGACTTTTGTTTTATCCAGAAGAAATTTTCTAACATCCATATCCTATTTTTGGTGAAATTTCTCAGTTGCTCAACTACTGGTTTCCTGTCAATGTAACTTTTTCCTTCTGTGAAATATGTGTGCATTGATCAAATGTTCTTAATATGTTGTTAATTATTTCTGAATAGAATTTGAAAGCAGAAGTTTAAAATTTTTTTTATATATATATATATATATTCATATATGTTCAGAGTATACTGCTGAATTGAAGATAAAAGTGCTCTATCTTCATCCCATCTTAATAATAATGTAAGGGTATACATAATAAAAAAAGCTCCCTCTAAAATGTCTGAAATATCTGTGCTATTTATTTTATATTCAGGAGGACTAGGCAGGAGAGAAGAGTGCCTAATTCATATTATGATGACACAGCCTATACTCCTGAAAGGTATTTTAATTTATATAGTAAAAATAGATAGAGTTGAGTAATAAATTTTTATGAAGCGTAGTCAAAAATTCTAATTGGCCTAGACTAATGATATTTAAATTTACAGTGCACGTTATGCCATATTTCTCTAAATACAGAACAACTAATCTCCATAATTTTAAGTACCTAATTTTCTTTATAGCCCTCCATTAATTTGACTTTGGATTCTTTTTATGCTTAATTCTTAACTTGAATAATTTTTTATTCATTAGATGTGGGAGGAAAACTGAGTAGTACAGAGGAGCTTAGGTACAACTGAAGTATTTTTCTCAGCTTAACTGCACCATAATTCTAATGGTTAACCTTTTCAGTCACTAGGAGTGATTCTAGGGCAATTTAGAGTCCTCAATTTCATTCTTTCAATAACCTGAGTACCTTAAGATGGTGCTCAGTTTTTAACATGTTACTGCTCACATTGACTTGGAAAAGGACTAACCAGACACCTTCAAATTGGTTTTGAGTGTTTTGCTGTGCTAGGAACCAAAGTACTATTGTTCTTCCTAAATTTTGTTATGTGTGTAATGTATCACAGTGAACATAATATAACTAAAATCTTACATGTAATCTGAAAAATTTTGGTGTCTCTGGAAATAGTTATTTGATAACAGCCTTTCATGTTTAAAGAGCTAGGCCAAAAGAGAAGGAAATTTGAAGAAAGGAGCAAATCAATGTTCCTCTCCCTCTTTACAATTAGATGTTTTATATTTCTCTCTCCATTTTTAAGTAAATGTCTGATTTTTGTCTGCGCTACGGGAACAGGTAAAGCAGGAATTTTTTCCTAACTATTAGCAAGAAATTTTGGTTTTATGTGATTACTATGAATAAATACAGTCATACTAAAAAAAAAAAAAGTGCACTGCAATTTTGAACCCATAGTTATGTGTTTATGGTGCCTGCAATAAAGTACTTTTAGCAAAAAAGCTTATTTAAAATACTGGTTAACTGGAGAGACAGGCCTCAGTTTCGAGGATATGGATTGTCAGGGACAGTGTAAAGATATACCTGTCATTCTCCCACAGTATTTTAGTTTATATTGGATTAAATATAAATCTAATCTAAAACTTAATTAGATTAAACTAAAGTGACTTTCATTCAGCCATTGATCTGGCTATAAACCATGCAGAAAAAAAAAAGAAGCAGCCATTCCCCATGCCATCCAATTGGACATTGAAGAAACAAGGGCAGCTGATTGACATTCACATATATTGCACCCCATACGGTCTTCCCTCAACATAATGACCAGGAGATGTGGGGTTATTAAGTTTGTAAGCATATTGCAAACCCTCATGTTCTGCAGTGTGAAAGTTTGGAGAAAAGGCAGTCAAGCAAAAAATACTGCTGTGATTCCCAGGAACAGATTCATGAAAACTCTTGGATCAGTGTATTCAAGCCATTAAAAAGTTTGTCCTTTAGCCTGTGGTTAGTATTTTCATATAATATTATATTACATATAAAGGAATACTTTTATCCAAATTGATAATATAATTTCTGATAATCCCTGTCTTCTCACTTACTGTCATGCGGAAATCACTGAATGGTGAGAGCATGGGAGTTCCAAGGCTTTACCCTGGCAAGATCCTGAAAATACAAAACACCAGATATTTAGCTGAGACTCCTCAAATGGTGGATGATTTGTATCTAGTTTTATTATCCTGGAGTAATGGCACATAAACAGTTTATTCCCTGATTTCTTAAAGCAACTTTTTTTGTGCCATTATTTCTTTTCTCAGTGATTCTTCTTAAGATAAGTTGCTTCTATATGTATGTTATGTTGTCTTCAACTGATTTGCTGAAGTGATACAGCAAATGCTTGAGCAGCCCCTATTCAATACCTGGAAGAATAATACCACAATAAAATTTAATTAGTTTTCATTGTTTAATCATTGAAGTGAATTTTCTTCTGCTTCTTACATAGCTGTGAGAAACCAACTACTGTATCAAATAATAAAAAAAAAAGATTACAATTGGAAAGGTCACTTATTTGAAGTTAAAAGCAATATTTTAAACTATTAATGCATATAATGTTATTTTTGTTAATGTTTTATCTCCACAATTACTTTTTAATTATTCCACAAACTCAATAGCCATTGAAAACATGAAGATATTTATGTACAAAAAGATAAGGGGTCAATTAGTCTTTATGGAACTGAAATTCATGGCTAAACTGCTGAAAAGACTAGAGGCGAAATATAATAATTGTATCAGGAAAAAAAACCCTATAATCTTCTTGATGTATGGTTTTGAAGAAGTTGGTTTTCTTCGTACCTGGAAGAAAATATGAAATGTACAAAATTATTTGAAAACATTTGGAAACCTTCCCATTTTGTTGAGAAGTGATCATGTCACATGAATTAGAATGCTAATAATAATAATAATAATACATATTTTTTAAATAACACTTCTTTATTTTAACTGCATCGTAAAGGTGGTACAATGGTGCAAGTTCATGGGCAGATGATATAGTCAATGGTTCAGCTGAAAAATATGGGTAAGTAAAGAGTGTAGTGTTACAGATAAAACTAAAATGTATTTTGAATCTTTATAATAAGAGTTCATTTATAATTGTACCAAATTTATCCCTAATAAATGTATTTTTCTTGATGTCTTTCTTTCTTGACTCAGAACTAAGGCATTTATGTTCTAGTCTTTTTTCCAAGATTAAACTGTTTTATTCAGTTACAAATAGAAAAAGGAACATTAATAATGTTTGAAATATTTTTAAAACATGTTCTCACTGTTCAGGGCTGCTTTAATGAAAAGGGGCTTTTTTACTTATAATATCTGCCTACATTTGCAGTGTTGGGGAATGTGTCTTTGAGACCTAATACTTTTTCACTTTTAGAAATAATCCCTGTTCTATCTGTCTAACCTGTCTTTGTGATTGATGCATAACCCATGCAAAGTGCTGTGTGCCTTACAATCTTTAGTTCTTCCCAGTTGTAGCTGGCTTCTGATCAAGAAAGCACACAAATTTTCCTTGCTTTTAGTTCGTTGGCTTTACTGCTTCCCCCTCATTTTCTTCTTGCTCTTGCAAGAATTTTCTTTATTTTTACCTCCTTCCTTTGTGAATGTGAACAGAGAACATCAGTGACTGTTAAACCGAAACTTAGAAAATCTGATAAAACCCAGAATTAACACATCAATATTTTAATGCGGGCTTCTCTCTTTAGAGAGGAGGAATTTGTGAGGGTCTTCTGGATAAACATGAGTGCAGTTGCAGAGACTTGAGACCATATATCTTTAGCGTTTTTGAACCATGGTGCCACTGTTAATTGGCTCTTAATTTTTAAGTGTAGGGCAGGGGCCATACTTATTACTTCATCCTGGAAACTGCACGAGCGTACTGAAAATGAACAGCATTTAAAGAAGGCTGAAAAGTGCTTAGTGCAACTAACACTTTTGCTTTTGATAGTCACATGAAATAGTCCTGGCTTACTTCTCTCTTCTTGCTTTTAGTCCTGAATAGATACTAACATAGGTAAATATCAGGGGTAAATATCTAAAAATAGATTTTTAACTTGAAAAAGAACGTTATTTGCTAGTACTCTCTGTCTCCATTTAAATTTAGCTCCATAATATTTGGCAAAAGAAATAAAAGATAAAATCATTTGTTGTGAGCCATTATGACTTTTAAGTGAACTATAAGGCATAGAAAACACTTTAATAGAATAAAGACTACTGAAATGGATAAGATTCTGTACAGATCAATGGACTTAGATAATGCCTTTAACAGAAACTGAATGCTATTTTGCTCATTCATAATTTAAGAACTTAAAAGATAATAAAATCTCACATACCTGCTCTTGTTGGAATGATCTGATTGAAATCCTGGTCTCATCAAGAGACAAAACTCTTGATGTCTGAGAGGTCAGAATTACAGATCGGTTTACAAAAGTTAAGAAGAAGATAAACATGTAGCTGCAGTATGTATACACAATAACTGCATAGATACAACTTTGGTTGTGGTCATTTACTATTTAAATATCTGCTATATTATTGGTGTTTAAAAATGTCACTGAAGAAAAAAAAAGCCAACTATGTATATGTGCCATGTAGAAATAAAGTTTTATTTAAGATCTGAGGAAAAAAATCCCACAAAGTCCAAGAACCAAGTACTTTTCGTATTTTGTATTTAGTACTGCACTTTAAAAAGGCATATTGAAGTATACACTTACTTTTAAGCCTAATACTACTTCAATTAATTAGTTTATAGTCTAGGTGCTCTGCTGAACTACATTTGAATATTCAAGCCCTGCTAGGAGAGTCTTACTTTTCATTGCTTCCCTCTCAAGGTTCTTTATGCATTGTCTTATATACCACTACACTTCTGTCATGAAACACATGTTAATTAAAACCCATGAATGTTCCCATTTCTGCTCATACATTATGATATAACATTCAAGTTGAGTGGGTGAAATACTGTGTTCAGAAATGGGAAAAACTGTGAAATATAATATAAAGCTAAAAGTGTTATATTTTGGAATATTTCCAGTACTTTAATGGAAGTTTAGATTATTATCTGGAGAGAATCACTGCAGTAGATTCAGTTATAGAACTGCGCTGGGGTGAAGGAGAGGAGAGGGTTTCAGCTCTCATCTTTGAGAATTTTGAATTCCCAGCTTTTGAATCCTAATCAACTTTATCATAATCTTCAGCGAATCATCTTATGAACACAGAGATGTGTATTCCTGCAGGGTGATTCTTTTATATGTGTCAGTTAAGGGTCTGTGTTAAAGATGTTGAAAGTTAGAAGTAGTTGGCAAAATATAAGATACTATATAAGGCAACTGGCTGTGTAAGTGAAAATGTACATTGCAAGTACCAAAAGCAATGAAGTAAAAACACTTTACAATTTTTTTTTTACAGATAAAAAGGAAATGAAATGCACATCATTTCAGTCTTAATTGTTCCAGGATTTACATTACTTACTGGTTTTATTGATATTTGATTGTAATAGCTAGTATAAACCTCTAACTGCATCCACAGAATCATAAAATAATTTGGGTTGGAAAAAACATTGAAAAAACTGTCTGCTCCAACTCCCTATGTAAAGCAGGACTTTGCTATTCCTCAGCACAGATATCAATGATGACACATACTTTGGAGAGTAAATTTCAGCAGATATAGATATATATGCTTTCCTTAAGCATTTTTACAGTTGTATCATGCCATGTGTTAGCATTAGATATGTTGACAGCAAAGTCACCAAAGTGACTGCAGTGCCATGTCCAGATACCCAAGGAGCTGTAAGCAATTGAATTTCTGTAGCTGTAGTAGAACATGGGAGTGTGGAGCACAATGTGCCTGGGATCATAGCAGAGTTCTCTGCTTTGTCTTCTTAACTGAGTTAGTAGAGTAGTTCAGACACTGGCATGTTGCAGTTTAATCATACCTTTCACCTGCATGGAGATACACTGGTAGTTATCACATATACCACAGGGTAATATGCATGTGACTAGATCATATCAACATATGGATGCATGTATATATATATATATGTGTGTGTGTGTGTGTGTGTTACATATATAAAAACATTATAGAATATTACAGCAACCAAAATATCTTGTTTACTTTTCTTTTAAACCAGAGTACCTAAAAGCTTTACATTCCTGTCTTTTAAAAACTATAGAGGCACATAATTTTATATTAAGTTGCTTTATGAGTATAGATGAGTTATTTGGTGAGATATCCTGTCACCAGCTTATCTAGATATTTGGCAGTGTTCTGCTACTTCCCATTTTCCATTGCAATATTTATGACTCAAATTTAAATTTGCTTGGTACTAGAAATCTCATTTGTTTTTAGACATGCTTATCTATGTTATGCTAACAGAGGATCTTGTGTCTGTGACTAAACAGCAAAGTTCCTATAGCTAGTAGAAGAATAACATGTCCAAGGATTGAAATCCAGCAGCCATCCACAGACACTGACAGGTATTGCTGTTGTATATTAGCTGGAGTTTGAAATGATAATAATTAGAAAGTGTATTGTTGTATTTTTCTTGTTCTGTTCAGTGTTTCTAGATGAAAAAGATGCACTAGGAGCTGAATCGTAGTGTACTGTAATCCTACAACAATTCTATTTTTATTTCTTCAGTTTTTTGTTACAAGAAAAACCTAATGCTAAAATGCTGATTGGCATGATCTCATAGTACAGAGTAAAAGAATTTGACATGGGCTTTTAAATAAATTGTTTTCAGTCATTTGGGGGAAAAAAAACTTCTATTTGTTATGTAAGCTTTTACAATTGCTTACTGTTGGAAAATGTTAATCTTTTATAAAGCTTTCTCTTTCCATAAGTTTAGATCAATTACTATAATTATTTGTTGAAAATTCTTTTTATGTATTAAGAAAAGTAACAAATCTGAGAAATTAAAAATCAGAAATTATTATTTTCTGCATTGGGAAAAGAGCTCACATTTGAAATTTGCTATATATATATATATAAAAAAATGGAGATAGATCGGTGTATAAAATAAAGTTTGGTAGCATCTTTGCTTAGGTACTTTAGCAACTAGAGTTTACAGTGGTACCTAAATAATATTAGATTCTAGTCCTAATACTTGATGGGTGTGGAATAAATTCTGTGAATACTCACAGAACTTTCTATGTAGTAACTTACAGAGAGCTTAAGCAGTCTCATAGCAATTGGCTTGCTTGGTTTAGAAGCAAACACTGCCGTACCCATTCCTCAGAACAGGGCACAGTTATGCTTACAAGTCTTGCAGACTTTGACAAGGAAATTAGCCGGCTACCATGCCTGTCTTCCCTAGCAAAGGTAGAAGGGTGCTACAATAGGCAGTAAATGGAGGATGTCATTATTTGACATTTCATTACCTGTATTTTCAGAATGAAGAGTCTGTTAACAAAGGTAAACAGTGCTAATGTACATTAAAATGGATGTTGAATGGTTTAACTAAGACTACCATATTTCCCTCTTTAAAAATCAGTAATTCATATGATACTATTTGTAATGGGAAAAGAAGAAAGTTTCATCTAGATAATTTGTAAGCATAAGTCCTTAGGAATGATAACTGAAAAGTTAGAAACTTCCAGTTTTAATTTAACTTCCTCCCATAATTATGGCTGGATTTTGATATTCATGCATAATTGTATACAGCGGTAAGGGAGGAGTTTCACTGCCCAAGCAGCCTATCGGAATGTTAGTTTTCCTATAAAAGGTACAATTTCTGAAGACTGGGATCATGCAGTACATGTTTTTACTGTTAAAAGGATAAAAGAATAAGTGAGGATGAAGACCAGACATTAAAACCATTTTTTGAATTGCTCTTTATATGTGTATGATTTAGAACCACAAAGTGAAGCTTTCAAGTGGAAAACTGTCCACTTGAAATAGCCTTCATTTGCCGTAGTGGTTACTGAGAGGATTGCAGCCTGTAGCCTGGAACCTGAGGATGACAACTCAGTTTAACCTCAGGATTCATCTTAGTCTTCAAATCCTTTAGTCTACAGAGCAGCATTGCCAAAACTTCAAAGGTTTACTGCCAAAATGCACCCTCTCCTTCACTTCTGGGAACTCCTGTTTGTTTTTCCATTTGAAGTAAATGCCTGCTGCAGACTGTAGCAAACTGAATATTTATATTGGCCATTAAGTATGAAATTTTTGAGACCTTTATCTGTTAGCATAGTGGTTAGCTAGACTGGCTCCATGATGTTCTGTAGGACACAAAACCTGCCCACTAAGCCATTAGTATTGATCCTAATGGTAAAAATGCCTCCCTCTTTCTAATCAGACAATAGGTCAGACCCCTAATATCGTAAAAACTATTTTTTATACCTATAGAGCTAAAGAGAATGAGGCGTAAGAGTAATGAGTGGGAGTTTTAACTTCTCATGAAGTCTTTATGAGAAGCATGTGGTTGCCCTTACCTGGTCCTCTGTATGTCTTACTGGCTGTTGGAAGGAGAGAGAAATAGAATATGGAATGATACCCTTACCGTATTGGCCAGTGCCTGCTGCTCCAGCAGTCCTCCACTCACTGGCAGGAGAAATGCTGACAGACCCAAAAAAGTCTCTGTGGGATCATTGAAATTCTTAAATATGTGGATAAAAAAGATAAGGGTGAGTTTTCCAGACCTTGATAATTTTATTTTTTGTAATTTTCTTGAATTTAGGAATATTTTTTCTCGGGATTTATTCCCATAGTCAAGGAATGTATTCTGTGGTCATTTCTTGCCATCATGCAGATGGCTGACATTTTTCTCACCTTCCATAACACTGAAACGTCTCTTAAACAGTTACTTAAACTGAACAACATTCCTATCAAAGCTAAGGTTGTGTTTTTCTGTCTGTCAACAATGTAAAAGAAGCGAGACAGTGGATGTTTTTGCTGATGAAGCTTCCCATTCAGAAACAGAACTGATAGAAGAAGAAGTGAGGTAATTTTGATGTGGTTTTGTGCCAGGCTCATTGTACTTTTCCTACAATCTTTAGTGCCTCAGCTTATAATTACCATTTATGTGTCTCGCTGTGGTGTGTTTGCTTGTTAGGAGCTTATAGAAGTAGGTTCATGATGTATGGTATTATTCTGAATCTGTCTGTGGCAATTCCTTCATATACTCTAGGAGTCCAATTATGACCTCATGGAAGGCCTGAAAAGATATTGCTTTTAATGAATGTTTTATAAAAGCATTCAGCAAAGTTAGCCACTATACTCTTTTTCAATGCCTTTAGAAATAAAATGCTGTTACTAACGTAAAAGTCTTCATAATGAGGCTATGGTATGTCTCTCTCATTTTTGATGCTAATTAAAATTTGACTTCTTGTTACACTTAATCACCATCGAGCCACTCATTGTATTAACTGACTTCATTGTAAAATGCATGACTTTGCTCAAGGAAAAGTCCTGAAGGGTACACATTCCCCATCTGTATTCTGTATCTGCTCAGTTACTCAAGGAGAGCTGGGAGGAGTGTGATTCTAATAAATAGCTCCATTAGGGCATGGATTTTACTTTTTAAATTGCCTTGATTTAATGTACCTGAGGATATTGCTAGCAAATATTACTCCTTGAAAACAGACCAAGTACAGACCAAGTGAAAAAAGGTGAGGCTTGATTAATTTCTGAAAGTAATGGCCTGATTAATTGCCTAAGATAGTAGAAGACATGACTGCTGGATCAAGAAATTTTCTTTTGCTCAGTCTAATTTCTTTCCCTTGCATCTCTACCAATAACTTTTTCCACTGCTGTTTTGGTACAGTTCTGTAGGCTGTGGGTTAAAAGAATTTTTAAATTACAAACAAAATTCTTATAGTTGTTGGAACCTGTGTAAGTACTAATGATGTACATTTTCATCTGATTACAGTCTGAGCACCACATATGAATCTATCACTATAGCGTAGCATGTATTATAACAGACATCCTCAATTCTAATAGCTAACCATGCTACATGGTAATTATAACATCTAGAATGTGGACTTTCCTACAAACAAGAGTGCTACCTCTAGAGAGAATGCAACCTGTAAAAAATCTATTCATATGAGGAATAATGCACAACTAAACTGCACAATTAATGAGTCCTTAGCTTTAATGAGACCTGATATTATGTCAGCTACTATTTTATTCCCAGGTTGATATATTAATTGACAAAACAACAATATTTTAACACAGAAATTGTCAGGAAACAGACTATTGCATGGATAGTCATTACTGAGACATTGGAAACATTTCAGCCCATTTATCAAGAGTATGGAGCAAGTCAAATCATACGTGTAAAAAAACTGTATGTTATCAAGAAGTTATCTCAGAAAATTTACTCCCCCTGGAAAGGTATATAACAATATGATTTGCTCCAAACCAGTATCATGCAGCATATTTTGTAATTAATAGAAAAGTCAAAGTTCAACTGAGCTGCTTTTTGACTAACATTACAGGAATTGTGAAGCAGCAGATAGAGAGCCATATCAAAGATCCAGATCAACAGAGCAACGTCCTGTGCTAGAGCGGACCAACTCCCGCTCCCGATCCACAGAGCGTCCTGACTCAAACCTCATCAGGTCGATGCCTTCATTAATGACTGGAAGATCTGCCCCTCCTTCACCTGCCTTACCGAGGTGAAACAGACAAATCAATCAGACTAAACCTCTTCTGCCCCACCAGCTCACCATTTTATTTTCCCAGTAGCTAAGTGGTATCGCCTCATCCTTAGCTGATCACTAGCAGCAATAGATACTAACCCGTTCAGTGCGAACACACTATTTATATTCTACTCTGGATATAATGGTGTGGCTACCATTGCAAATTGCTTGCTAACAGTATTTAACTACATTTGTTTATGATTTCTCATTTGTCAGGAATCCTGGATGGTTTCCACATAAAACACCTCATAACTATCATATTCTTCTCTTACAGAATGAGAAATTATTTGTGTTCATCAGACATTGCTTATGGAACAACCATCATAACATCAAATGAAACTATTTTTTTTTTTAAAAAAAGTTTCTTTAGATGCACTGTACTAACTTTGTCTATTACTTACCATTTTAACCACCATTTTCTCTGACTACATTTTACTGTGCCATAGTCTGTATTGTTCCTGTTTGAGTACCCCTGATCGATATTTTGAGGATTTCTATACATTATTCTTAACATAAACAAACATAATACAATAAAAATGAGCACATTTTGGTCTAGATCATGTTCAAGAAAGCCTCTCTTTATTTTAGAACTGCAGAATACATTCTTTTGTTTTCTGAAACTTAGAGTTAGTATCACATCCCCAGTGAGAATTGAGTCAAATATCAGTGTCTTTCCTCAGTTTATTACTTTTAGACAAATCCATGTAATCTCATTGCAACTCAAAGGTAATTTAAGAAAATACAAGCTGAGTAAAGATAATTGAATTTGACTTGTGAATAAATTTATGTGTGTGTGGCTATTATATCCACATGCACACGAACATGCACTCAACACATTTTCTGGCTTGACTGTGTGAACAAGCATCTTATGGAAACAGCTTATGGAAGCATCCTCAGCGTTAGTTTGGCTTCCTTTTAATGGAGAGATTTCTCTTTTTAATCGGGTCTTTTTCTGAAAAGAGATAATAGTTTCCTTCTGGGACTGCAAGGGTCCCAAGTGATGCAAAGTCTACTTAGTCATGTTATCAGTTCTCAGTGATATTTAGGAATGAATTTGTCATTTAATGGCTCTGGTTTGTTTTGATATGTGTCTCATAGGTCACATCCTCGAACTGGGTCTGTCCAGACAAGTCCATCAAGTACTCCAGTAGTAGGGCGAAGGGGCAGGCAGTTACCGCAGCTGCCACCAAAGGGGACGTTGGAGAGAAGTAAGTGCATGGTTTTATCCTTAATGATGCTACTAAATTGCTCATGAAAGTCGTTTATATTTATTAATTTTCTTTTGCCATGATAGTTGAAATCTCTTGAGTTTTGGTGTACAGAATTAGAATCTGGTAGTGGTATTGCATTTTTTACTGTGTTTTCTTCTATTATGTTTTAATATCTACAATACTCTTGGCTGATGTGAATAATCAGCTGTATAATGCGCATGAAACAAGGTGGACTATTAGCATGATCCTGTTCCTTTTGAACTCAGTAGGTGTTTTGTCATTGACTTCAACAGGCACAGGAAATTATCTTTAGTATGTTGTCTAGTGGCAGAATTCTGGCTCTTTTGGGAGTCAGGAACCTAACTGATCACTTGTGGGTTCACATGGAGTGTATTACAGATTGCTAATATAAAACCGCTGCGTCTTGAAGCAGGAAGAGCAAGAAGACAGGTAAAAATCTTTAAAATTAGAAAAGTCAGGTATTTCATGGTTCACGTTTTACTGGTACTGTAATTGTGCTTATCTTTAATGTCTATTAAAAGCACTGGTTGATGGAGACATTTTCTGAAATGTTTAGAAACAGAGGTGTATAAATGCATTTTTGATAGCAGATACATTTTCACCCTTCCATTTCTAGTAACTACATATGCTGTGCAAAATCAGTCTAAATGGCCATATACACTCATTTTTCAATCCTTCTTAACATGTATATTGTATCTTCTGAAAAACTTCTGTTGTTTTTAACCCCTGTGCTTTGGTTCCTTTTTTTTGTTTTTGTTTGTTTGTTTTGTTTTTGTGACTTTCCGTAGACAATGGAGACAAGGAGATAGAATCTTATGAAGGTCTGTACATAAAGAAGGACTTGTTTTTCACCTGAAAGCCTTTTTCAGAGGCTGTATAGGGAAAAACAAACCCAACTGCAATTGGTGTTACTTGATTGCACAGACGTAGTCCGAATTATTGTCATATGGTTTAGTCTTTATTTTTAGACCTGTGGCTCATGAATTTTACAGGATTCTACATGAAAAAAAGACAATATAAATAATACTATCTAAATATGATTGTCATTAGAAAAGTACCAAGGCATGTACCCATTTCTAAAGACTAGAATTTACCCTATGGCAAATAAGAGCATTTCAGCAGTTACGTATGTACATTTCCAGGATTAGCAGGTATTCAGGCACATGTTTAAATATAAGCATTGGAAGCTATTTGACATGTTTTATGTTAGCCATACATTTACTCAGAGCAATGTTTTTATTGCAAATATGTTATAGTGTGATACATTTGCTGAATTAGTAGGTAATTTTCAAATAATATGGGAACAAAAATTATTTGAATTAAAATAGTCTTTCAAAAAGTTAAAATATTTTTGTTTAAAATAAAATTCCCTTATATTTTATGCTATTAAAACCATTTAATTTACTTAATAACAAGCCACAAGATATCAATTGCAGTCCTTGGTTATACCACTGAGGGTCTTTATGCAGTATTACTATGTTCGTCTCATCAGACTTTTTAATTTGGTATTTCCAATATCTACAGTATTTATTTCCATTTTGGAAACAAAACTTCATGAAAAGAAAACTCTTGTTTTCTCAGATCATCACTCTATTATATTAATTTCTTTGTTGTCTTATGTGTTGTGAATTGCTTCTTTGAAATACAGTCTAGATATTCCAGGAAATAATCGTATCTAATCCCATGATGTTTGCTGCCATTGCTGTATATGCTTTTATGTTTTACCACTCTTCCCTGCTCTTTGCTTAGTATATCTATTTAGACTGTGAGCTCCTTAGAGCAGCAATTGTGAAGTACTGCATATTTTTACTGTGTTTGATTAGAGAGGGTAGCAGTCTTATTTATTATTTACATCATAGGTTCTATAGAGAGAAATGTAATAAATACAATAAAATAATTATTTTTTATAGGAGTGCTAGAATTGTTTCCTCTGGTAAGTACTGCTGAGACTTGAGGAGCTCTGTTTTTACTTGAAAACTGAGTAATATTTTCCTTTTACTTTGTCTTTTTAAAAAAAGTAGTCTTTTGGAAAATCTGGGTTATGGAAAATTTCCAGATCCACAGATGTTGATGTTCTGATAGACAATCAAAGCATCATCGGTGACTCAACATGCAGTAACTAGACACATTTCATATTGAATTTACACCTACAAAGATGGTAAACACTTAAATACAGAATCCATAGATACAGCTTTCATAGAGCATTCTATGTAATTTTCTGTCATGAATTAAGAACTCATATTCTAATACCAATAGAGTTCTTCTTTGAGGCTTTTGCTGTCCTTCTTTGAGGCTTTTTCTGTCCTTCTTTAGAATTTTCTAATAATTTTCTTTGAAGGGAGTAATAATTTTCTTTATAAAGGATAGTGCTCTGCAAGAACAGCAGATTACCTAACTTTGTTCAGTGACAGAACGTAATTAAGATTAATAGCAGCCTTTTTACTGTGCAGAGTTTAATTTTACAGAAAGTTATTTCAGGCAAATTAAGTACCAGTTAAAAAACCTGAAATTTAATAGAATTGGAAACACTGACTATCGTAGAAGGCGTTTATGCTATTATTTAACAAATATAGCATGAAGTAAACCCAAAAGTTTTGTATATATTTGAGTAGGTTTCAATGCCTTTTTTTAAGCCCCAGGGATAGTCAAAACTTTTGTGTGCTGTTGGGAAGGCTATATCACTATACCAAAAAATGTTGTCACAGAGTGGTCCTTTCTGCTCTTGCAGAACACATACTTGACTCGAATGAGAGAGGTGTTTCTGTATTCCATGGAAACGTGCTGTGAAGGTTAAACTTTCTGTATTTTGAAATCAAGGATTTTATTGTTGACTAGATCAAGTTGAAATCAAACTGATGAAAAGAGTTTGTAAAAGATACCTTATAGACAACAAAGAATTGGAAGTAATCTCAGTTTTGTTAAAGAGAAAAAGAAAGAAGGAAAAACTTACCTGTTGCGGACTCCTACAGTGATCTCATTTTGTTTGCGTACATTTGAATAATCTGTATTTCTTACAAATTTCTTATTTCTTTAAATGTAGTAGAAATGCCATAACTCAAGTAGAAAGAAGGGTGCATTTTGCTGTTGGAGATATTTTTTTTGTTATAGGGCAGCACTCACTAGAGTATGGAATCTGGTGTGCTCAGGTAATTGCTTTCCAAATTAGGATGAGAATTAAAATACATTGATTTGGGTTAGATTTGTTTTCATGAACTGTGTTATGTGGTTGGGAGTTTTTGCTCCAGGACATGTAGGTACCTCTTGAATACTTTATTTCAAAATAGCCTAAGAAAGCTACCTGGGAGTAGCTATGAAAAACCGTTCCTGTCTGTGGTGTATTGACCCAAACATATTTTTATCAGTGTCCCACATGCTCAGTAGAACATACAATATTCTTAGTTACGTTGCATTTACAGCCTTTTTTAGTCGTCATATTTTTGCTAATTCCTTAGGTTGCCACTGCTGTGTTGCTTTCAGTATCAGATTTTCCTGTTCAGAGGAAAGACTGGGTATTTCTGAAATGCATGTTATTAGCTTCTCTACCCAGGCTATGCCATGGCATCTAGGCAGTTTGGGTTTTGCTTTAGACACAATTAATTTAGTATGTTTTCATGTTATTTGGTTAGAAAATAGTTCTGAAAATATGTCTGGGACCACTTAACAAATTTTCACTACTGAAATGCCAGAAGACTTTTTTCAGCTGAAATTTTGTTTGTATAATTTTAAATTATGCTAGAGTGTCTTGTTTAAATGAACATTTGTAGAAAGTATTTTTAAATCAAACTTGGTTTTAGTGCTGAAATGTTGATGTACTGTATTTTTGTACTATTGACAAGAAGTGAATAGTGCAGTATTTATAGTTCTTAACGGTTAACATGGTTTTTGTCATTTATAGATGGCTATAATGTATTTCTTTGTTCTTACTCGCCTTGTCAGAAGGGTGAAATCACTGACTGCTTGCTGCTAATTAAAATGGAACACCATAAATTGGAAGTGTTCAGTATTCACCCTTCCAGTTCATTGTTAATTACTGATCAGAGAGAAAGTATTTTTTCCTAATATAGATTTTTACTTCTCCGTTCAAGAATAAAACATAGCCCTGTCTTTCTTCTTTCCACAAAACCATCCCTCAACCATCCACCCAACCATGAAAACTAGAAAATCATGTTAACCCAAATAGATGTAATAAAACCTTAAAATTTGGAAATGAAGTGCTCAGGTATTTAGCAAATAGTGGAGCTCAGTAAGGATTTACCCTTCTATTTATGCTCTATGGTACAGACTTTAATTATAAGATCCCATAATAATCTTGTGTCTTGGGAAAGTTATTTCAGAGCCTGTTAAGGCCTGACATTAATGCTGATTAACTGTCCTCTCTTAACTTCAGGTGTGGGTAATCTTTTTCCAGAATAAAATTAGATATGAATGGAATTAACAGGAATACTTGATTAGGTTTAATCAGGGATAGCTAGCAACTATTAGTCAGTTTTTATATCTCTCAGATACATATTCAAATCTCTAAAAAGGACAGATGTGTAGTGACAATGTACTGTTGCAACTTATACAGTCTGGAATGGAAGCCACAGAGACATTCTGATGGTTAGGAAAGCACAGATACTATTGACATGCTCTTTATTTTAAGGGGTTTTATCACATTCAGAACATAATTTCGTTAAATGAGATACAGTCTTGCAAAATTAAAAGGAATTTTACTGTATGTTTTACATAACCCTACCCTAGTTTCATGGGAGATAGAGAGAGATGGTTATAATGCAATTGCAGAGGACCAGTATTATGACTGGTCATGATTTTGTCATACTCTATAAGCTATGATTTTGCAGGGTTTTTAAAATATATGTCGTATGGTATTTTGTTTTATAAAAATGATTGATCACATATAAAGTATAGGATAGGACCTTAGATTATCTTCAGCTTGGCTATGAACTTGATGACTTAGGCAAACACAGCAGTCCAAAAAATGGAAGTACAGAGCTCTGCGCCCATCCCTTTTTTTGTGTGGATATTTCTGTGGTACTAGCTGTGTGATGTTAGAAACCTTCATACTTGTACAGTGTAATTTGCATTTTATGTGCTTGACAGCAAAGTAAACAGAATAGTTAACATCAGTAACAAGGCTTCCTTAGGATACTTCCTGAATCTTCTTCGGGTTTTGATTTCAACAACGAATTTGCAAAAATACACCTTTGGGTTTTAATTGTTTATGCTTAGTTCACTTTCCTGAAAGGCAGCAGAATCCTCAGCCCTTGAAGAATATTAAAATTTTTTTTTGCATTGGTTCAATTTCCATAGAAAAACTTGAACAAACTTTACCTATAACCCAGAGTTTAAAGTGCTTGCTTAAAATGTTCTGACCTTTCAAGGGAAGTCATAGTTTGTAATTTTCTCTCGTATTGGCAAAAGGAGAAATTAAACAGCTTGATGAAATTTGAAGATCTTTCTGGTCTGAGACTACAAAGGGCATAAAGGAAAATCACTGTGAAGTGATACAGCTCTGCTCATGACAGCCATTATTAATTTACCTTTCAGGGTACCAACATGCCAAAACCATTTAAATTCAATTCACTGAAAATGATTTTTTAAAATCTTAGGCACATCTTCTATATGTTTGTTTCTATGAGAGAAGGTTGACTGTATGGATGATATTCCTGCTGAATATTTTAATTGGAATTTTCAATGTCATGATTTCAATTGGAATTTAAATGTCATGGTTTTATCACAGAATTGTAGAGCAGAAATCTAAGCACAGATTAGTTTCCATTGCACTGGTTTGATTATAGCCTGAATTTATCTATTAAAAATAGCCTCCTAGAACAAGTAGTTTTAAAATTACTTGTACATGCTAGCTAAACCTGAAGTCAAGTAATTCAATGAGCTATTTAATTGCCCATAAACTTATACAAGTAATGAGAGAACTGGCAAGAATTCTGGGAACAGAGAACATGAAAAATCGATAAACAATCTAAATCGGAACCTTGAAAAACTGCACTATATTGCATCACATCAAAGCTGTTTAATAAATAACTGATATTTAAATTAAAGCAGGCGTATGGTAAATCAGTTATTCAGTTTGACACTCTTCAATATTATTACTGTTGTTACCCTCAAGAGCTTTGTCACAAAAGAAAGTTGTGGTTCATTATTAATGACATTAAAAATATATTTGTTTCTTATCATCAGTGGCACTTTCACTGTTGTTTCCAACTATTTCAGTATTCTCTAGTATTTAAATATGCTCTAGGCAATTGTAGATACTAGTGGAAAATGTCTTTCTTTTTGCATTCTAACTACTCTGAAATCCAGGTAAAAAAGAATATTATCTGGCAAACTGAGGATATTTTTTTTCCAAACTGAAAAAGCGTTTGCTTTGTTTCTTCTGTACTTTTTAAGGTACGAAGTATGTCCCCTAGCTTATGATTTATATAAAATTTTAAATATGCTGTTTGAGAATGGAGGCTTCGACTTTATTCCCAGAAAAACTAAAGCAAAGTGAAGCAGAAGATTTAAACTAATTATCTACTAATATCTGTCTGTTTTCTCTGCTTTGGTACTTATTGTCTGCTTTCCAGTGTTTAAAATTTGGTAAGAAATTGGCGACAAAGAGCATTAAGGGCTGCATGTGAGCATCATTACTTGCAAAAAGGTCTTATTGGAGTAAGCTAGAGATATAAATGAAAAATAGCACTACAATTTATTTGATCTTTGATTCACTGCCACAGACTGAGGGTTTGTATGTTATTGTGGATGTGTTTTGTTTGATGTTTATCTTTTATTTGAACAGCTTGTAACAAAGCATGCGTGTTTTTGTCTTGCTTTTTTCCCCCTCTCATCCCTTGCTTATACAAATGCAGCAGGAGATGAAGAAAACAAGCATACTGGCGTTCAGAAAGCAGAGGTCGAGGCAGGTCTGTCTGACCACAAGCTCCTATCTCCTTTAGATATGTTTTCCTCTGAGTATATAGGGAAGCTTTACCAGCCAGCTTTTAAATAGATTAAAAATAAAAAATCCAGAGAATATTTGTATCATTTTATGAAAGAACAACACAAACAAATTCATTGTAGCATAGTTCATTTGCCAGTTGTGAATACTTAAAATAATTCAACGTGGAAGAAAGTACTCAACTATTTTACTCTTTTTATTCTTTTTTATGAAAATACTCTGTCACTATGCTCAAGTAACAGACTTAGCAGATCTGGGTGGATACTTCTTAGATGTGGTACAGTCTACTTTGCATTAATAAGTTTTACAAGCAGGGAAGTAAATTTTTTTGTATCATGACACTTTTTTCCCCCTTAGTTTGTGTAAGCAGACTGATGCTGGACAAAAATAGTCGGCAACTGCATGACATGGAAACACTTTGACCATTTTGTATAATGTCCTTCATCCTACTTGGAAGACAGTTCACTTGGCAGTGTGATGACAACTGATAGCTCATAATCAAATCAAACAGTTGAATATACTTTTTTCAACTGGAACACCGTGTGATTAAAACATAAAACTTTAACTTCTAATTTCAGAAAATGCCCAGTACAGGTTCAAAGATATGCAGAGATCTAAAGATTTTTTTCAATAATTTCTCTGTTCTTCAGTTTCTTTTTCAAAGGAAGAATCATAAATGCATAAATTTGCGTTTACATGCCTTGTTAATAGGTTACATTCTGTCTTCCATAATTAATTGTTAATAATTGCCAAAAGTGATGGAAGTGTGGTGCAAAAAAATAAAAAAAAAGATGAGCTGATCAAGAAACACATTTAGTACTAGCTGGTAGGAACAGTTACTAGCATACAAATGCATGCCTAAAAATGCTAAATGCTGCTTAAAAATGTAAGTGCCTGAATCCCGTGCCCTGAACTCTCTTCCCATTGTTATTTAAGAGAAGAAAATATGGATTACTATTTTCTTCTATGAAAAGAGGTCAGAAATAATGACTGTGACAGGACTCATTACTTGTTCAAAACACTGGATGCTAGAGTAATTTCATGATTTCAGAGGTGGAAAGCAGGTTTACATTTTTTTAATTTTAGTTCTCACTTAGGCATCCGAAGTGTCATTTAAGATCTTTGCCTTCCCATTTTTTGTTATAGTACAGTTTACTTTTCTATTGCTTTTGTTATGGTTCTGTCTCTGTGGTGTTCAGTGGTGTGTGTACTGTGTGCTCTTTGCTCTGTGTGTTTTGTGGTAACTCAAGCATAGTGCACGGAGTTTTGCTCACATAGCTTGCAACATGTTTGTGTGTGCTTGTAGTTACATTGTTCATCATAGCAGCTGTTCCAGTTGTTAATCATCATTGTCTGTTTTTAATGTTGTAAAGATTGTGAGGAAAAACATCAAACCCCACCTGTTAATGGGCGAAAAGGCAAGTTGATTATGACATTGCTTATGAATTGTGGGTGCTTGAGAAATTTCATTTATTTTTTTGCTGCATGTGTGTGTATTAGTTCACTAGCTCAAAATCAGTAAGTTCACATATGTTCAGTTTCAGTGTGTTGTTCTACTTATTGGATATAATTATTTTCAACTGTGGTTTAAAAATATTTCTTGTAATCAAAAACTCCATATTTTTACGTTTTTGCAGTTAACTGTATTACTGAAGATATAGTTTACACTAGGCAGATATTTGATCAGGTTGGCTATGGAGAGCTAAGGGAGCAGTTCCTGTATTTCTTTCTCGTTTTGGAATTCTCAGCCTGCCTTGCCCTAAAAGGCCAAGTACAGTTTGCAGACACCTGCAAAATTGTCTGCATTGTCTTCCACTTTTTACCAGGTCTATATTCTTTTACATCACTTGGATATATATTTTACAAGCTTGTCACATTTTAATGTGACTAGAAAAAATGGACCATTTTAATTATCATATACTTCTAGAGAAAGGCTTATGTTATTAGCAATCATTTCTATTGTCTAGTTTGTATTATGTTTGATGTCCTCTTCTCTTTCAAATGCTGTAGAAATGAGCTTAATTCAAAGCACTGAAATGTTAACACAGAGATTTAGGTTTCTTATCTAAAAAATAGAACAAGAAAGTTGCAATGAGCAACCACAGCTTACTTTGAAGTTTTATTCAAGTTCATGCTTCTAAGTTGCTTTGATAATTTTGAATAAATATGTTACTACTTTTCCATGTACTTCTAAGACCTTACTACATTTAGATTTTGTGTCATTGATGTCTTCTGCCAGTGAATGAAATATAAACTAGGTAGTTTCTTGGATTTATTAAAATTTGGGTATTCACTCTTACAGTTCCATCTCTACGAGGAGCCTAGAAGGGATATAGACCCAGTTACACTGTTATGGACCATTCCTAGCTGTCTATTCCCTAGAACAACTTAGGGGAGGGAACACAGGTATCAGGGGAGCAGGGATTCTGTTTTACCTGTGCTAGTTCATGGTCTGGGAAGGAAGACCACACCATTTTTCATGTCTCTTGTTATCAAGTGTAGACAAGACCCAATGGTGTGCCTTTGCAGAGAAGGTGCCATGTCACCTGACAGACAGAGCAGTTCACGGGGTCACCTGGCTTGCTCTGGTGGCTGTGCCAGCATAGACCTGAACAAATTCGAATACTGGGAGTCTGCTGCTGTAACTGTAATCCATGCTACTTACCAGATGGTTCAGTGTCATACTTTTAACATCTAAATTCCAATCGTAGTAAAATTGGAGGCTTTTGCCACTGATCTGACAAAGCTGACAAAACAACAAATAGTGATTTAGTCAGGCAGAAGTAGTTTTTGTTCTTGGTCTATCTTCCACTCCTTCAACAAAGCCATTATTTTATACACTTATAGGGCCTGAAAGATGTTCATTGCACAATCAACTAAATACTACTAACCTGTATTTAAGATAGTTTGTTTCATACTTTTATTAAGTTCTCTAAGGAGTCCATTTTATGTTTTAGAAGTTTCTTCTGCAGAGCTCTTATACTCCAAAAGAATGATCAGTGCCGAACATTCAGTTTCAAATATTTATTACCAAAACTGTTATCCCTTTCCAATCTTCCTCAGGTCTTTTGCATTTCTCTTTCATGTATTTTGTATGACATCTTTTGATCATTTGAGTTTGTGAGAAAAGGATCCAGGTAAAATTCTGCCCTTTACTGTCTTAATTTAGGGTGCCTAGAAAATGATGTAGTTACCAAAGCAAAATTTTAAGTGTTTCATATTCCCTCACTCTTTAGAATATTTTATAGGATTACACCATATCTTTGTCTATATTTGGAATCAGGAATGCTTTCCAGTTCTCATCTCCCAGACTGAGAAGTGTCTGGAGCATATTGGTGTCTTGAGTTTACAGCAAGACAAGACCCAAGTCTCTTGAGTCCTGCGCTTTCTGTGCACTCTGATTTCCACATGCATGGGAGTCCCACCACTGTGTGAGCAGTCTGGATGCCTGAAGGAATAGAACTGAAACTATCCTGTATTCCAGATTATTCTAAACTGTTGCACAGTTTAGACACAATCTAAAGAATTTAGGTGACTGAAGGGCAAACTAGGCAGAATAAAGGAACTCCAGTCAAAGAAGTGATGACAGATGGACCTGCTTAACTGACTTGCAGAAGTAGTGTTCAAATACACTTCTTTGAAAAACAAGCATGTTCCTGTCAGTCCAGAGGGCACTCTCATCCTGATGGCTGACCCAAGCAGTTTTTCCATCTAAGCCCATTTCGATTTGTGGAAATGGGGCCTACACTTTCCCTGAACTACTGAATATGACTGCTGTGAGTCTCCTAAGTGCTTTCTCTTCCTCTGGCTCACTGACTTTGGACTTCACTAAGAGACCACAACAGCTTCTGAGTTTTGCATGAGAAATTATGCTGGATGTGTTTTACGTGTGCTGTGAAAATACTTAACATATTCCTATGTATTATGAGTGCCTAGAGAAATATTGTATTTTAATTAAATTCTAGTTCAAGCAAAGTAAGGTTTAAATAAAGTGTAGACCTGGTTAGATTGTGCTAGTTGTAGGCAGACACATAAGTGCAATTTGCATGCTGGAAAAAGAGTGAAATTAAAAAACCCCACATCACATCAATACAAACCAGTAAAAGTAAAGTACCAATAAAATGGTCTAGACTGAAGAACCTACATTCTGTTAAAATTCCTTATGATGTAAGTGTATATTTTACAAATTTAGCTCTAAAACTACCACGAGGATATTACAGATGAGAAAGAGTCTAGCTACTAACTTGTCCATAAAAACTTTCAAATTTTACTTATAAAAAATTTGAGTTTGCATCTTTCAAAGCTACATCTCAATACTGCATAGCATTTCTAAGACTGGTATGTGACACTGGGATGTCATTTTGTCTGCTAGTCAAACACAGTTTGTCTGGTTACTAATCTAACATTTCAGAAATAATGCAGAAGAATAAAACGGGCTTTTTGATGCAGACAGTATTTGCATGTAAAGATGCATGCAAGATTTGCATGTAAATTTGTGTGTAAATTTGAGCAATAAGAAAACTTTTATGTTATGAAGTAGTAATAATTGACATTCAGAAAATCCTAGAGCTTTCTGAAGAAACAAATCTATATTTTTCATCTTTGTGTAAGCTGTTTATTGTATTTTCTTTATTGGTCGGTATTAGTCTTTAAAACTACTGACTTAGTTTCAGACCCCTTTTATGAACAGAATGACTTTTTAAACATTTTAGAATTGTACCATAAGCTTCAATCTTAGCTGCATTTAAAAAGTGTAGAGCACCTGTGATTGTCTGCAGAGCTTTTTTGTGTGTTTGTGTTTGTGAGCGATGTATAATCATATAGTAAAAAATTATCTTTCTGCTTAGAAAATGTTTGAAGACTTACTATAAGATTGCGCCTCTTTCAATAAATATAAAAATAACATGGAAAAAAATCCCAAACCTTTATGAAGCTAAACCTTACCTTCTGCATTCTGCAGAGTGAATTTGTAGGCTGTTCACATTTCCTTGCATGCACAGAGTATTCCCTGACACCCAGGGAATGGAAATGCAAACTGAGGAGACACTGTGGAAGAGAGGTGTAGAGCAGAAGCTTGTACTTTGCTCCACATTTATTTGGACATTACTTGTAATTTTCCCTTTAAAAATTCGTTATTCAT
This sequence comes from Ifrita kowaldi, assembly GCA_013398055.1. NCBI lineage: Eukaryota > Metazoa > Chordata > Aves > Passeriformes > Cinclosomatidae > Ifrita > Ifrita kowaldi. The sequence continues at coordinate 580,228 of VZRS01001356.1, forward strand.
TAGATTCTGTAGGTATTTTGATTTTTCTTGTGATTACCTATTGCAGCAGTATGAGGAAAGCCTACCAGCTCTGAATAAAAATCCATCTAGTCCAGTGTCTGGTCTTCAGCAGACCAGGCATGGATGCTGGGGGAAAGGGATATAAGCAGGACAAGTGTGTGGTAAAATTTATCCAGGATACTGGCTGCCCAGCCTCCTATGACTTGTGCCTCAGGAATCTACATAAACAGCAAGGGTGTCTTTGTATGGTGTCTTCGTCTCCCTCATAGGTTCTCTGCACTGTTTCTTCCCCCTTAAACCAGTCGTTTCAAAATCGCCCCTGAGTGCTTGTCCTAACAAGTGACTTGGGGGAGCTGTTCTTCCCAGGTGTTCCAAGGAAACCGTTGGATAGCGGGCCTGCTCTAACACAGTCTGGCGTGGTGCAGGTCTATAACCAGAAGAGGGAGCAAAACTGCCATATTTTAAAAACATGAAAAAAGATGTGAAACAAACAAACAAATCCTCCCCATGCCCCAAATGGTACAGGAAAAAATGCCTTGATAGTGGCTTACGAATAATATCTTTACTTTGTGTTATTTAAATATACTTTACTAAATATTAATGTACATATGTTTAATGTAACATTAACTGTCTTTTCTCAGTCATTTGGAGTATTGCATTTTTTTCTGGTATTTCTTCTTGTTTTACAGCTCTATTATATTTATAAAAGTAGCAACATGATACTCTGATTTTTAGCTGAATTTTAGCTAAAGGTAGTCTATGACTTTACTGATTGTTGTTTCAACAAGTGCTGTCTGGGACCTTCCTTGAGTATATCTACAATTTTTCATAAAAATAAGCCATAGAAGATTACAATAAATTTATTCTCCATATAGAGGAATCCACTAGTAAAGAATTTTAAGTATAAATTATAATTAAATATAAAATATGAATTTGCAGGTAGAGAATATGATGGGAAGAGACTGCTACTGGACTAGACTTAAGTGATTTACAGCTACAAATATTTAATGTAGCCTTGAAGTCAACTTGAAGAAAACATTTTTGGAGTGAGGAATAACCTACAGCACTATCGAAATTTTAATACTAATAACAATAATATGAAATGTAGATATCTTGCAGTACTTTTTATTGCTTACCTGATGATGTACATACTTTTAATGTATTCCAACTGCAGCCCCAGGAAATTAAGCTCAGGGTTTGGGTTTTGGGGGTTTTTTCTTGTTTTTTTCTTGTTTTTTCTTGTTTTTCTTTTTTTGCAGAATGTGTATATAGATCAGTAAGAAAGATGAAATCAAAACAATAATTAATTAAGATATGTCAGAAATTTTATTGGAACACTGTATTCATTAAAAACCATGATATAAGCCACTTATGAACAATTTATTTATTTTTAAATTTTATAACATTTCTTAGCATCCATTTGTTGATTTGGAACTAATCTGCAAACTATTTTAATGTGAAGGGTGTGTGAACTTACGTGTGTGTGTGTCCCTGCCTTTATATTGTCCACACTTTGTCAGTATTCACGGCAATGTTCTAAGAAGCATTTAAGATTTTGAAGGAAAGACAGATCATCAGGTCTCAGATAAATGCCTTGATCTCTAAGGTACATTAGAGACATTCTGTAAAATATTGTTCCAGTGTATGGAGAAAAAAATGTAGATCAACTCCTACACTGGTAAAAGAGGAAGCTAAAAGATTATGCCTCAGGTTGGCTGTGGAATGTTACCTGGGGAGGCAGGAGGTCTTGCTCTGTATTTGTCAGAAAAAGACTATATGTGTTCCTACTTGTTTTTGGGTACTGGATGAGTCTTGTTCCTGTTATATCAGGGTAGGAAAGCATCAACACTGTTTTAATGAGGCACCTGAAGGTTTCTCTGGTGTAGGAACATCAGCAGTCGGGCATAAAATCTTGATTGCTGACTTTGCGTCACTTTGAGTCGGCCTTGATGCCATTAGCAGCATGCTGGTGATGCAAGGTGGGACTGGACTCATTCCAGGTACAATTTAGTACATCTGGGACAATTCATACATCATGGTTTGAAGCCATTTGCTTTCCCTTAGTGGAGGTTTGACATGCTGAGAATATTTCTCTCTGTGTGAGCTCTAGAGGCTGATGTCTCTTTAATTTTCTTAGGGACTTTGTTTTGTAAAAAGTAAAACTTGTATGCCATGAATTTAGTCTTAATTAATTCTTCTTCTTGTATTCTTAATGCATGAGTTGAGATCTTGAGTATCTGATTCAAAACAGTTTCTCAGTTTTTGACAGTTTATCCCACAGTTTTAATGACTTCTTATTGTGCTGCATTGGTTTAAGAAGCATCAGCCAAATCCACTTTTGACTTATTTTTACAGTAGTTGTCACCATATATTATTAATAACATAATTTCTTTCTGAGCATTCATCGTCTAAAACTAAAATTAGAAAGAAGTTCTGGGTACTTTTTATTTGCAGAAAAAAGATGACTAAATTAAGTAGGTCCTAATGGAAAAGTGAAGACTTTATGATAACCTAATCAAAAGTCTAAAACTAGAAATGCGCTGATAAAAATTGGTTCCCAGAAATTTTGGATGCTGAAAAGAAGATAAAAGCTGAAGTGGATTTAATAATAATAATAATAATAAAAAAAGACAAATTCCAGTAAAAGAGAAAATATATGAAAGTGTTTCAAGTAAAGGGTAGTTGTGAGAAGAACTATTACTGGTTGTAGTATTGAGAAAAGAAGGGAGGAGGGAAGTATTTGCATACAAAAGTTCCTCATCATTAGTATCTGGTATTTTGCTGCATCATCTTGTACTTCTGCAATTTGCTGCATCATTTCCAATTCAGCTGCAACATTCCTGGTGCTAAGTTGGCATGGTTAGAAATTCAGTAAAGCTGTATATATGCGCAACTATTCTTCTCATATATTATTTCCACATTTTTAATATTTTTTATATTAAACACTCTAAAAAAAAGTGTAAGAAATGCTGAGGTTGTACTTGTCACAGGGTGTACTGGAGCACACCACCCCCACCTCTCCCAGGCAGCACAGCTGAGTATCATTCTCACGAGGGAAGGGCACAACACCAAGTGCCACCACAGCCTCATATTCACTGTGGTGTGCAGTGCCCAAGGGTAGGTGCAACAACTCAATCTAAAGAAACAACTGCATCTGAAGATTGTACATTTCATACTGATGGGAAAAATCTCCATTGGGGCACCTGTCAAATCCTTCTAGCCCTGAAGGTGCATCAGCTGATTAAAATGTTCTCACTCAAGAATCCCATATTTTATGTAATCTATATAAGGTCTTTTTGTATAAATATTTAATAACTTTACATCTTTCTTTATACGTAAGTCAAAGCTGATTATCACAACAGAAGACAGGATGAAGTTCATGTTATGGGAAGTGAGAGTGATAATAGGAGAACGATGAATTAGAAAACTGTATGGTTTCTTTCCAAATATTTACTATTTCACCAAAGTTGGCTTTGAGGGAATAGATGGTGGCCCTTTACCTTGGGGAAAAGAAGAGGTTTTAGAGATTACATTGTGTAAAGTACATTATAGTAACTAAACTTACTTGTCTAACCAGAGAGTGTACGGGCAACACTGACATTTGGCACTTTGACTAATCATCAGCATCTCACGCTAGCTCCCAAACAGAAAGCTCTCCTTGAAACGTATTTTCTTATCTCTGTGAAACACAGAGATGGAAATGAAATTAGAAAATGGTGAAGAAAAGGTCAAATGTTTGGTTAAATCCAATGGATATAGCTATTTTTCTTTCTCAGTTAAAACAATAACCATTACTAGTAAAACTCTTGCAATGTTCTAGAAGTCAAGGAAGCTGTTCACTTGATCTGGAGTACTGCCAAACCCCATATACTCAATCTAAGCGTTGTACTTAACTGCTGATAAAGTTACATAGCCATTTGAATTTAATGCTGATATGCCATAAATATAACTGAAGCTATAGAAAAGAGGTCATTAGAACCTTTTCTGAAAGCGTTTGCATGCTCATGCTGTCACTTTCCTCAAAAATAGAGTAGCCTGTCTTGCTTTTTGTAATGTTGTTTGTTTTTCTTTTTTAGGCTAACATGCAGCAAAACTATTTATTAAAAGAATTATATTTTCACTAGATTTTTTTTTCCTCACTCTATTCAATTCAAGTGTTATTACAGAGTGTTGTGGAGAGGGTTAGCTATTTTCTAGATACTGAGCTCTCAAAGAGTTATCAAGGCTTAGTAAAGCTTTTTCCTTGATAGGGAACTTTGTTATAATAAGTTTTTGGTCACTGAGCCAACTACAATTTTTAGGTTCAGAAATGAATCAGGAGTTCTGAAAAGGATTCTGACCTAGAGTCAGAAAGAGAGAGTCTTCTAAAATTTACATAAAACTAGCATGGAAATCACTGGGCTTCCTGATATTTTTCAGTATTTAGATTATTTGTTCTATATTGTGAAAAACTCCTGTGTTTTAGCTTACTGTGTGCCTACTTTTTATCTTATTCTAAGTATAATCTCCACTATTTGGCCTAAATCGCCGTTAATGATATTTTTTTCATAGCAGTGACTACTGCTTAAATTCAAAAGTAGTTTTACTAAGGCCATTGAATTTCTTTACTTGCTAGTTAAGAAGACACTTCTGGACTTACTTGAGAAAAAGAAAGGATAAATGACATCAGTAGATATTTTATTGCAAACTGTGTATATTCATAGAGAAAAAGAAAGAATCATGATTTTGCTAGGAAGAATCATAATAGGATTTTATTTCCATGGTTTGGTAACAGAATGTTCTGTTGGAAATTTCCCATTTAGTAGTAACTACACATGGTACTTCAAAGACGATAGTCTGTTTCAGCATGCATATCTGTGGTGCCATGAAATCTTTATGGTGACAATTTTACTTTAAAACCTACATTTCCATCAGTTTCAAAAATCAAAGCAGCCTTTTATAGAATAGCAGCCTGTCATGGACCAACAACAGCCACAGGGAAGAAGGCTGCAGGATGCTTACAGATAACACTTTCACATGTTTACATTTTGAATGTTAGATATCCATTAGTCTTCTTTAAAAATGAAAATAATAATAATAAAAAGTCATAGGCTAAAATAGTTTTATGTCAATTTATTTTGAAATATAATCTTTGGTAAGATTAAAAATGTTTTCCATATCTATCATACTATTCTCCGTCACTGGTTATTTCTGTGACCATAAAAGTGATAACATCTGTGGGCAAGAGTTGTGAGGAACTTCGTACTTCATGGGATCAGCAAAATAAGCAGATTCTTAACAGCCCAAAGCAAAAATGGAATTTAGAGTATTGAATCTGTCCTGTTAATTTGGTGTAGATTTGGTTTTGGCATGAGATTCCAAAGGGTTTAAAGCTGATAATATTTATGCTAACTACCTAGTTTGTCAGAAGATAGATAATTAAAGTGTAAAAAAAAATAATTGACAACCTCAGAACCACTAGCATCTTGCAAGTCTAGAGAATGTAGTTCTGTGGAGCAGTGTACATGCTTCTATCTATAGCTCTTTTCCCGAGCAGTTAAATCAGAAATAATTGGCGCAAGAGTTCTTATTGAGTAGTTTAATCTGCCCAAATTAAAAGCTGAATTTAAATAAAATTTCAGATTTAGAAAGTGAATCTGACTTAGTTTTGGCTTAAGAACTAATTGTTAAAAACACTTTTTCATTAAACATGAATGGTTGCTTGTTCAAGTGTTGTTTTGTTTGTTGTGTTCGTTTGTTTTGTTTGGTTGGTTATTTTTATTAATTACATCTTTGCAAAGACTTTTTTACCAAAATATTTCTAACTTCATTTATAATTTGCAGAAACACGAAGATAATGTAAGAAGCTATAGAATGTCGAGCACTTACTTTTAAAAGTGGACCAAATTATTGTGTAAACAAGCCCCTGTTTTTTATACCAATTGTTAAATATAAAACACTGCAGAATATTTGACAAGTTACATAGCTACTAACTTTCAGATAAGATGTTCTGTTCCAGAATGTTTAAGATGTGTACCAATTCTCTTCACCACAGGCCTCGAAGAGCTAATTTAAATTTTAATGTTAATGATAACACATTTGTTTAGATCAAGTTGTCCCAAATGATATTAGGTGTCTTATAATGTAAGTTACATAATATTTCTGATTTTTTTTCTTTGGTTTATGCTAGAAGTTACATGGGAGGACCAGCAGAAAAAGGTGAATGGTACAATAACTGATGAAAAACCATTGCCGAAAAAGAAACACCATTCTGAGACAGGTTTGTCAGGGTTTGGAAAACCACATGAAAGCATGAGACTATAAAACCACATTTCATGCTTTTGTAATGCGTGTGTGCTTTATGTACCTTATTTTTTCACTTTGGTGTTAAATTTTTAGCATGTAGAGACCATTTAGATTACATAGTCCTGTTTTAGAATAGCCAAAATAGATCTGCTTTTGTAAACAATTGTGTTAGAATGCACATGCATTAGAAAAGAAGTATTCTGGCACAATGTTAGACATAGTTTGCTTTTGGGTTTTGAGTTTTGTTATGACTTAATATATTTGTGCAAGCCTCAGGAATCCAAGTATAAGCTATGCTGATTCTTATTTAGTTGACCAAACCAAGATATCTACTGCATGTATGGTGGGAAAATCATCTTCTACAGATTTGAGTCTGAAATCTTCTTTCACCATCACACAAAGCAGAAATAATGTTCCAGTGTAATTTTTTGTACAAGCTGCAGTTTATATCTTCATACGTCTGGAGTTCTCAAATCTAAAAAACACTTCTTTCCTCCATTCTGTACATGAATGGATTTCTTCTGAAACTAAAAACTATCATAAGCCTTCTTTCACCCCAAATGTCGAGTTCAATTATTCAGCTATCTTCATTCCTACAAATGCATAGCAATAAAAAGTAAACCTAGTGATAATGATGATGATAATAATGGTATTGTTCTTTCTTCAGAATCAAAGAATAAAAGGTCCTAATCACATTAATTTATACACTTGCAAAGGGCAAGCACACTTTGAGGAATACAGAAGGCAGGGATGGGAAGGAAGGAAAGGGAACGGAAAGAGAAGGAAAGGAAAGGAAAGGGAAAGAAAAGGGAACAGGGACAGGGATCTTTTTATTGCAGGTTTCATCCTATATTTAAAGGTTGATCCACATCTACTCAAGTGAATGAGGATTTTTCAGTTGCAAGAATACCTAGGTTCAGTTTTGTGTTGCAAATAACTCTCTATTGGGCATATTAGTTGTCTCACTCTAAAAACAACACTTCTCCCAGTCACACAAACTAAAGTTTACAAAATTGGCCAGCTGTGTCACCTCCTAAATTAACACTAATCTCACCTACATAAGCATACAATACTGATAATATCCAAGGTTTTGTTTAAGTTCAACTGTTTTACAGCTGAAAGTGCAAGACGCAGAACTGAAGAAAACCAGCAAAATGTGGCTTGACTCTAGCCTAGGAATTAGGCAACCAAGCTGTCAAAGGCTAGATGTGCACTTGCATTTCCTGTTCCCCAGCTTTTGGTGCATCAGAAGAAGTTACAGGTTAAAACAAATACTGCTCATAAGAGTCAGGATCAGAATGTGATGTATCTTCTTTTCCAGATGTTTTAACTATGCCTGACAGATTCAAAATACATCTACACATCTGCACTGTTGTCTTTCCACAGAAAGTTCAGCAGAATAGTGCCTCTGCCCAGATCTTTCCCTTATATAATAGCTAGATAGGAACATTAACTCTATCTCCCAGCTGAAGTGGGCTTAGGACTGTGTTCTAGACAGATTATTTATTTATGGTTATTAGCAGTACTTGTTTCGGGCCACCTTCTCCATTTTTAAGAAAGAGGAGACATATTTTATAGATGGCTGCTGTTCGGGCATTCTACATTTTGGAACAGGAGTGAAATCTTGAAAGACAAGAACAGGCAGAAGAATAGAAATCAGAATCAAATATGAACAACAAAAAGTTCTCACTTTAGAAATGTTCTGTGTATTAAAATGGTATTTATCTGATTTTTATTTATTTTTCTGTCTAGAACAGAACCACTGATCTCCACTGCTTGCAGGCAATAACAGAATTTGTTTTGAAAGCCCCAGTCTCAATTGTTGAAGTCTAGAATAGATACAAAGTTGAGTAGAAGTTGTGTTCATCACAGTCTTAGGTCTTTCTGTGAGGGCTGATGCCTGATAAGATCATAACTTCTGTTTTGATTTACGTTATCAGTAATGTCTTCTGCATGGGATGATGATACATGAGGCAGAAACATCTGAGGTGGTTCTGAACACTCTGCAGTGGGCATCAAATGGCACATCCCTGTTTTCCTCAGCTGCTTTTCCAAACTTTGTCAAAAAGCCCTATGTACTTCAGTGTTAGGAGTGGAGGAGTAATCAGAGCAACTTCCAGGACTGGCATAGTCTGCTATGTGTGGCATGCTGCTGTTCCCTGTAGACATCCCTATATAATTTCCAATAGTTACTTTTCAAGGCATATTAGTCAGGACATCTAGAAGAACGTGCCATGACACCGTACTCACATCTGGATGTTGAGCTATATTGTGTCTTTGACCATGATCTAATGGTGATGCAGCCTGACAGAATCTACCTAAGGAAGCTTCCAATTCCTTGAACCTTTGCAATATGGGATTTACCCTCTGCACAGGACTGCACTTTCTTTTGTCTGAGAATGTTTTAAATGTTCTGTCTGCACAGAAAACAGTGAAGTGATACTAATAGTTCCTGGATGCACATGGTACAATGGAGGCAAGGAGGAATAGGGGCATCTCATATTGTTGTTCCCGTTTTAATTGCGCTTTCATCTGTTGATGAGTCTTCTGATATGACCTGTTATGAAAACTTGTACTGTCTTTAAGTGCAGTTTATCTGTTAAGAATTTAACCTAATCCATGGGCATAGTCATGGCAGTGTTATAGCTAAGAAAACTTGTGGGAACAAACAGACATTGATCACGGTACTTAACCATGAGTGAAGAACTGAGATCGGTGAGCAAAGAGTAGAGAAAAACATAAAGAGATAATAAAAATATTTTCAAACCCCAGAAAAATAACAGTAATATTGTATCCTGTAAAGCATGAATATTCAAGAAATATGCATGACTAGAAATGGGATTAACTAATTTGTTGGAAGACAATTTAAGGTCATTAAATAAAGTAGCAAAATGGTTCTTGTATTACAGACTTTTTAATAGAAGATGCTGATGAAATTTCTCTTCCTGAATATCAGAAATCAATACTTTTTTTTTAACAGTGTCTTTAATCTCTAAATTCTGATGTAATTTGCAGAATTAGTGTTATGTGTATTTCAAATATTCAGTTGAATTTATGCAAAGATTTTGAAAGATTGGAAGAGTAAAACTGCAGAATCATAGGTAAGCATAGCATAAAACTTCAAGCCATATTTTGAATCTGTGCCCTTCCTTTAGCTGATGTCAGCACTCTGTCAGAAAACACTGCATTCTCAGACACCACTAAATCAAACAGCATGAGAAACAGTTATTTGTTCATACCTGAGATTATTAAGTACCTTCGGAACTCACCCCTGCGTCTGAGCTGTAATAGATGGTATTTGAAGAAAAGTGAATGAAGTTCTAGTCCTGTAATCAGATTTCATTTCTTGATGAAAAGAAAAAAAAAGTACAGCATGCAAACATTTTCACATGGTTATGCATCTTTATATGTGAGGCCTTGAGAGAAGAAGTTGGAAAATAAGGTTATGCATGGAGAATGTGTCCTGTACTGATTCAGATAAAATTAGGCAGGATACTGTTCTTCTTAAAGAGCAAATACTTTCATCAGTATCATCACTAGTGTCTTTTGAACCCATCAAGGTAATTAAAAGGGAAAAAGCACATAGTTTCGGGTACCATGGCAGAGATACTAATTTCTGTTCCCTATCAATTGTTTTTGAGGTGTTCAATCAGTCTCACTGTCCAAAATAGTGGACGCTGAGTACAGTCTAGCAACCTGTGTCTCCATCTAGAGATGACAATGCAGAAACTGCCTTTATAAGATAGCAAAGAAAACACTATTGGCTTTCCCATGTTTTTCCTACAGAGAGGCAGTAGATTTGATGGCTATTACCCAGAAACCATCCTGTAATGGTTTCATTGTCACTGGCTTTGAGAGCATTACCGTGTCATCAAATATCCAGCCTTTGCCACAGGAACATTTGATTTCCAAGGAGCAGTTGAAGAACAGAACTGTGGCAAAGTGCTGACATATATTAATATGATTGAACAGAAGGACAAAGGATAGTTAAAATGGATTTATACATCTCGGAATGGAATTAAGTAAAAATTGAGTGTCCTTGTAATTATTTTGGGGAAAGACATATTTTTGTAATATGGAAGTAAAACAAAGTTTTAGAGAAATCATAGCAATGGTTGATGAAACACATCAGAATATATAAAGATAATGTGTGCTTACAAATGGTAAGTCTTCAGATGGATAGATTTGCTTTCAATTTAAAGGGAATCATGCTTATTTTTATCTGTGGAGCATTTACGTCTCTCTCCTGGGTAGGACTATGCCTTGATACTTACATAGACGAAGACTTTGAGAAATCTAATAGAATGTAATGAAAAGTAATTGTAGTTTATCTGTTACCATGAATTCAGTTGTAGTGTGAAAACAGTGGTCAAAAATAATTAAAAATGAAGTTGTGTTTATTTTAAAAGAAGTTTGTAGTCAGAATTGAAAGTATGAGAGATTGAAAATTATGAAAAGGGGGATATGGTTAGAAATGGGTTGAAGAAGGCAAAGTAATGATAGGACAGAGAGAGAGAGGGGTAATTGTCTTTTCTGGATTCTTGATATTTCCAATCCAATGTGTAACTATAGTGCATTTATACTTTGAAGTGTTACTATTTTGTCTTTTTCCCCCCTTCATAAAATTACCATGTGAACTTCATTCAGAGAAGCAAAATAATAAAAGCTCTCTATGAATTCTTCATTTAGTTTATCTCTTGAGACTTATAAAAAAGTTATGCAGTCTACATAGTTTAATTTGATTTAGAGAGTTTATGATACTGAGAATATTTACAGTTTCTTCTTTTGCTATTTTCTACCTTCATCTCTACTATTCTTATCTTTGGATAAGAGTAAGATTTTTGATACTTACTGTCTTTACCTATTGTATTTTTTACATAGCATATATTACATATAGGCTGTAGTATGTAATTGCAGAATTAAGTGTATTTCTTTAGTCTTTCCTGTATTTTCTTGCTATATTTTTGAGTAAAAATGTCAGCATATATCCAGTATACAGCTGTGGTTTTGTGTGTATGGGTTAATGCCTTAAGATAACTACTTTAACTAAGAGGGAGCTACCTCATTAAAAAGAAATCAGAAGTGTGGGACACTTCTGTGGGACAGGCTCTGTATCTAGTTGGGGCTTAAAGTTTCTAAAGAGTATTAAAGGATACTGATTCTATTCACATCTCAATCTAGTAAAATAGCCTTTTTGTCTAAATTTGCTAACAAATATTTGTACTCTTAACTTTTCTATCTACTCTTCTATATCTGTATCCATAGCATTGCAGAGTTTGAATGATGTTAGGGGACATCTTTCCTGAGAGTTAAATGTATTAGATCACTCTTCAAGTCTAATCATATCCAGACTAATGACATATATTTATGGAACATACAGACTCTGTGGAGCATTTCTATCTTAAGAGTCTCTTCCATGTTTTAAGATTATGTTTATTTGATTCTGGTATTGCATATCGTATTTTGTGAAGAGTGTCCAGAAATGAGACTTTTCAAATCTAAGCTCATATTTGCAGTGAAAGATCTTTGGTTCTTAGAAAAAGATAAAACTGAAATTAGGAAAACTCTTAATGGAAAAAAAGAAGAGTAATTAACTTACATCTCTCTGTCCTCTGCTGCTTTAAGAATTTTAGTTGGGCATGTTTGCCGTGTAAAGTTTTTTTTGAACACTGAGTTCCTAAATACTTCTCTTCAATGGGTGACATTGCTTACAGTGAACAGTTCTGTGTCAAAGCATGATAAAAGAGATGGTACTTATTTTGGGGGAGGTTCAGACAAAGTTTTTCAATAGCTTTTTACGTTTATTTATTGAGATTTTCATTTGTTTCTAAATCTGTATATAGTAGCCTTATACATACTACTCTCATACATTCAGATGAACAATTGATGCAAATAAATGCTAGTTCCAAAACAAAGCAATAAGTCTACAAATGAAGACTGCCTATTGACGTGATGTAAATTTAATAGAATTGACTACATTGTTTTCTTCTTTCATTTAAATATATTTCTATCAAAAAGATCTATTTTGTAGATTAAAAGCTACAGAAATGGAGAATTTTCAAACTATTTTTGGGGATTTATGGCATGGCTTCTTAATCAGGAGAAAATTGACTCACATAGGTGGTATTGTGTTTAAATTAATCAGTCTATTAGTACTTCTTCTCATCATTAATTGAAATAAGTTGGTGCATTACCATGCCACAACTTCTACAAATTCATTAATAGTTCCAACAATAAATACAAAAATATTATAATCCATTTATCTCAACAGATGAGGTATCAGTTGATCAGGTATCCATAGTGAGAAGGCAACTATTATCTTTTTCTTTCCTCTGACTTCTATTAGAATTATTCTTCTAATATGTTTGATAAGCAAAAACCTACAACTAAAAAAATTTGTAATTAAGAATGATTTTTGATTGCCACTTTGATATGTAATTTTTTTTCATAACAAATACTTTGCATGAGAACTTTTAAAAAGGCTATTTTTAAAAAGTATTGGTATATGTGACTGATATGCATGCAAATACTGGTCATTTGATTCTAAAATATTCAAAGAGAGCTTCCTTGCTCTCACAGTTGTGTCTGTCTGGCATTACTAGAATACCTTACATTGTCATACCAGATAGATTCCAAGTTTGGAAATAATGTGATTCAATTATTTGAAAATTTATAGAGAAGGATTTATTTTATTGCAGTATATGTCTCAAAGCTGCTTGTTCTTATGGATATTAAAAATAAGAAACCAAGGATAGTGGGGTCTTGGCAGAGACTTTCTAATAACTGGTTTTGCTATAGTAGGAGTGCTCACTTCAGGGCTATACATATGTAATAGAAAATGTTTTCAGAATATTTTGAATACTTTTAGCTGTGTTTTGGTGGTGCTAATAATGATTTATTTATTTATTTAGCCCTTACAGCAATTATAGCTACACTATGTTAGTGTGAGCTGTAACATGCCATGGAGAAGTAGATCTTTCTATTTGCTTATTTGTATTTCTTCCAATGGATTCTTTGTCTTTCCCAGATAAAAAAATATTTATACTCCATTATTGTTTTTTTAACATGCAAAGACATGGCAAGCTTTGTCAAAACTGACAGCTGCTATGCTTTCACACTACGTATCATATATATAGCACTAATGTGTGTTCATTCTGTAAGCAAATTTAATTGCCTAAAAGTGCATTCTAATTATGTATGTTTCAAGCTACTTGATTTTGCAACACTTTTGGTACAGTTTTGGCATTTGATAGTAGATGAAAATATGATCTACTGCTATAATATAAAATTGTTTAAGTATAGAGCAATGGTTATGAGATAAAATTTAGTGTTGTCTTTAATTTTGTTTTATTGATTTCTGTTGCTTATTCTAATTTGCTTTTTTCCAATGGTAACTTGTTATTGACTGTAAAATGCTGACAAAATTACAGATATTTTTGTGTTGTGGAACTGGACTTCTTTATCTAGCATTTTCAGCATTAATGATTTATGAGCAGTGTTTTGTGACTCATTAACAAACTGCATGTTGAAATTAGACCAAGTTTATAGATTTTTTTTTTTTCTAAGTAGCTTCGCAGTTCTTTGTAATTATTATTACTTTTCAAGATGAATTCCTCCCATTCTTTTGCCACGAATACATTTTCAGTACAGAGCATGGCACTGTCCCTCAGATGTTTTCCAAGTCTGAAATAGCAGTGTGCTTTTGAATGTGAAGTAATAAAGTAAGTAATGAGATAGTTGCTTTGGCATTTAACTTGCATGCATTTGTAGTAACTTAGACTTCTGTGAGATGAGAGCAACACTGGTTCTGAAAAAGTATCCTGAATTGACCATGAGACTTAATAGCTATACATTCTCTTTTCTCACGTTCTGTGTTTTGGTCTTGATAATTTTGCCTTTGGCAGAGTGTTACAATAATGCGGTCCTTTCCAGAGTGTGTTATGTGGATTCTGAAATGTCTGAGCTTGCACATAAGTTTGAAAAAAACATCTATTTTCTGTTTTGGATATCTGAAGTTTGGTTCAGCATAAATTACAATAATTTAATAATTGAAAAATCTAATAATCCAAGTCCCTTGGTGACATTAAACTGAGTGTTCAATACTTGAAAGAGAAAAATAATACTTGCATTCAAGTAGATAACATTCAAAAAAATTGTGCAGTCATGAACAAAACTATTTATGCTAGTTAACATACCTTTTACTATCCAGCTTTTTCTTCAGCATCATTGCAAGAATTGACTTTGCTGTCAGTTATAACTTTTATTATTTCCTCAGCTCCTATACTAACTCTGTCTTTCCTGTTCTTTTCCAACAACAGTAGTTTAACCACTTCTTTCTCAGCTTTCTTTTTTCTTCTAGTGTCTTTTATTTTTTTCTCCACTTACTAACTCTGCTCTGCAGACTTCTCTCTAAAACAATTTTTGGCCCTTTCCCTCAGTGTCAGTTTTAACCTTCTGAATACATCCTCTCACGCCCATCTCCTTTGTCTATGTCTGTACATTACACGATGTGATCACAGAAGAAGCGGAATCATCAAGGAGAACAAACTCAGGTCTGTCTCTTCTACTGCTTTTCTCTGTGTTAGTTTTTTCATTTTACCTTTTCTATAGATTTTATCACAGCTCACCTCATATACTTTTCCCTCTCTTTCCCCTCAGTATATTGGCAAAATATTGTCAAGGTGTAAGAATTTAAGTTGCTTATGTAATTTCCATTACCTTTAAACTATGTACTCTATAAAAAGTGGTGAAAGGTAACTGATGGCAAGTAGAATATACCTTAAGACTTTAAACTGATTTGATTTCTATCGTATCAGTTCTTATTTTACATCTCAAATTATCTGTAAATTAGCCTTTAAACTTCCAGTTAACACATGAAGGCAATCTATAATTTGTTTTATCTATGCATTTGAAAACTTCTACGAAAACTGCTACAACAACTGCAGAAACTCTTCTATAACTAGTTATTTTTGACTCTGGGGGGATGTAATTACCAAATTGAATAATTTCAGTAAGTTAAATTTCATGCACTAGAATTTCAAGCTTAGTGTTTTGAATAAAACCTGTTTCAATTGGAAGTTGAGTTTTTAGTGAAAAAAGCTCTTTTCTCATGCCAAAAAGCGTAAATCAAAAATCTATGATAGCATGAGAGCAAGAAGTCACAACATTGAAGGAGTTCTAACTTAGCTGTATTGTTTATGAGGCTTTTGTTTCATATTGTGCATTACTTATGGTTTCTTTCATAAAAAATTTTAATCTGCCATTTGATTGAATTTTCCATGTACTTTATATTACTGACAGAGAACTAACATCTATCCAGGCATCCTAGCTCTGAAAATGCAGTATTTGTTCACACTTCCTTGCTTGTTCAGTTGTGGTATGTAGAACAACAGCAAAATTACCCATATTTAAGTTAATTAAATTCAGCTATAAAATTTAAATTTTACAATTATTGTGTAAAAGCTTTAATTAATTTCCTTTGCCTCTGCTATTATCCCAACAAGTTAGAGAAGCCACTTGGATGCCGTTTCGGTTAGAAAATCTGGAGAAGTTTTGGCATACATCAACTGGTCCATTAAACTTAGGTGATATTTAGTGAAACACTTTCATCTTTTCTCTACTATGTATGACTGGCTCCGTCAGAGCTCAGTTTTACCTTTCATATTACTCTTGTCCTAATTAGAGTAATAGATTATTTTTACAGAATCTTGAAGATGGTGTTTGCTGTGGTTTTCATGTTAAACAAATTTCAAGATAGAAATTGTTAAAATTACAGGGTAAAAAAAGTTGAGTATGGATAGAAAAGACAACTGGAAGAGTGTTCGGAATTCTCTCTTTTGTAAATGACCACTATTAGAAATTAATAAATTATGCTGTAGAAAGACTGAGTTTACTTACCTTGTGCTTATGATTCATTGCCAGTCCCTGTGCAGTGATTCTGAATCTCTTTTATTACAAAAATGAAGTTAGATGCTTGAGTGACCCATTTCCTATCTGTTCATAATAAAAGCTGTGGGCCGTTTTATTCAAATGCCTTCTTTTGAGTTATTGATTGAATCGATATATTAAATCAGAATATGGAATCAGTCCATATCTCTTCTTGGTGTTGGAAGAAATCAGACCTTAAAATGGTCCGAAAAAAGCATATATTTTCATCACCCGTGTTTCTTGAACAAATATAAGTAGGTAATACCCATGTATTAAACTTTTTTCACATTGCAATTCTTCTGCAGAACACTACTTAGCTCAGAGTGTTAAGTAAAGGTATTAGGCACTGATGAATTTAATTGTCTAGCACACAAATGCAAAAGAATGATCAGCACTGCAGTTGCAATAGTTGTTATTACTGCCCGTAAACTCAGGAGAAAATACAGTTCTGTGTATAGTAACATATTTTCAGATGTACATTTGAAACAGGTACTCTTCCATTCTTGCCTTAGTAACAAAGTAGGTTACACATTTCAGTACAAGGCACGTGGAGCACAACTAAAAAGCAAGGGTGACATTTTGAAGGCATACTTTAGAACAAAGTGTTTTCCCATCGTTTTAGAATTTGCTTCAAGAAGTGTGAATCAAGGATTATCCCTTTACAGATTTCCTTAGGAAATGGTTTTCACTTAATTATCATGCTACCAAACATTCATGTATTCCAGAGGATTAGCTATTGACTTTACGTGTTATTAGACCAAGAAGTCTCGTGAAAGCTAAATATCTGAATATGTTATAATTGTATTGATAGAAAAATGTTTCCATTTGCGCTTTCTGGATATTATAATCTATAACTGTGAAAAAAAAAAAAAAATATTCCTTGAAAAAATCTAAATTTTTTATTGAAAAGTTTTATGAGAGCGAGTGCAAAGCTTTTGCTGTATATTTCAAGTACAAAAGCAAGTTCAGAAAGCTAAGAAGAAAAAGTATTTTAATATCCATTTTTTTATCTGACACCAGTAGAGCTTGATAGCATCCTTAATGATTAAACCCTGTTTTTCTTGGGTGAAGGAGGAGCTTTGTGATACAGGGTTTTCACAAACCTGCTTTGAGATGCACAATTTTCATATTTTTCAAATTAATATGTTTCATAGATTTCGAGATTGGGAAAACTGTTGAGGAGATGTGTGCCTGTTCATATCCCCTTGTATTCACAAAGAATACTTCCATTCAGGAGAAGTAGAAGTAAGCCCCTGCCTGCCAAAGAGCCTCAGTTACAAATCAGACATCTTTATTCTCGTCAGTAACATGGGTCAGACCAACCAGTTATCATTGTGCCAAAAATTACTGGCAAGTGCACGTAATACTTACTGTGTTCTTCAAACATATGAAATACAGAGAACGCTCTTCAGAATTCCAAAAATTAATCTGGTTGACTCAAGTAACTGCCAAAAAATGATCATCAAAACATTGGAAGGGCAGATCCGTGCCTGTACAAAGGCAGTCAGTGCTCATACAGCAGAAATAGTGCTGGGTAGTTGATTCCAGGTTTATTCTAGGATGAGAAGGGGTGGTGTAGTGATGCCCAGGTATTCGAAACTTTCTAAGTTAGATGGAAGTTAGAAGATAGTGGGGACTGTTCCATTTCTAAAGGGCCATGAAAGGCAGGGAAATAGATACTGAAGTCCCTTTTTGCAAGCTCTGGAGTAAAACTGTCACGTTAAGAGCACACAAAGGCTTGATTAGAGTTTTTGTTTGCTTTCAGAGTGCAATTCAAATAGAAAAGGACTTTGAAATATAATTTTTTTCTTTGCTTTGTGAAGTCTCTTTGTAATAACACGATTGATGGCAATGAAGGCTACAAAAACTAACAAACCCTGCTGAAGATGAGTGACCAAACTGGAAGAGCTTGTAGACCTCGACAGTGGAGGGCAAAACAGTGAAAGGGTGTGGCAAATATACTGTAGAAGAAAGCAAGGGCAAAAAAAATGGTACAATTCAGAGTGCTTAAGAAATCAGCTGCAGTAGAAGACAAGGAGCACAGTTTTTTAGATCCATTCTTATCAGTACCATGAGAGGTTTTTCAAGCCTTCCAAGAGTGGATCTACTGTGATGTACTTAACCTTTATAACAGAACATAACACCCCTCTACTTTGAGTTGTTATTATTATAGTCAGTATTCTGTGATACACTTTCCTTTAAGAGCAGGATGGTGCCTTGTTCTATTTCCGTTTTCCTTATGTTGAAAGAACATTTCTGGGTAGAATTTGTAACATTTTAGCACAAATGTGATTAAATTACTTGTGCATCTCTGAACACCTCTGTGATATTTAGTTTGACAGGCTTGTTTAAAATCTGATGCTGTGGACTGTGAAAGAGACATTTAAAACATCTTAGTATGTATTTGGTCAACAAAACCCAAAGGGTAAACTCCAAATTCAGTCTAATTTTGTAAACTCCAAATTCAGTTTATAGGTACTTAGCATAGTAATATGGTTGGCTAAACTGGCTACCCTGCTATCACACTGGATGGCTGGGAGGCTCTTTGTCCTTACTTTTTGTTTTGTTTAGAATTTAATTTAGAAACCAAAGACTTCCAAAGTAGCCATCTGTACTAAACCACAAAAATAAAGTCTGGTGATCAGTCTGCTGAAACCAAAATACTAAAAACATCAGATTATGTAATTTAAAGTGGCAGCATAATTGTGTAAAACATTTGGTAGTTAATTTGTAATTCTTCTGAGTTCTAAATGCAGGTGCACACACCATTGATGGTTTTGTGTTCTTTGGTTAAAACTTCGATCATCTTTCTGGTTATTGAGATGCTAATGAAGATGTCTTGCCTTCTTAGGATAGCTGAAGAATCTCTGTTAATACCTGCTAGCTTTTCTGAAAGCAGAGGCATAATTATCATCAAATGTTTGTGCTTATGATTGGAAGTGGCTGTATCAGAATGTGGAATACTCTGTGGTTATGCTCTGGAGTGTGCCAGTGGTGGCAGCTCTGAGGAGCATGCTTGGCAAACAGGATGTTGGAAATCTTAATAATAAGACTGTGCTCAGGTTTTCCTGATAACAATACAGAGTTTATAGTGCGGCTGATCTGAATGGATTTTTACGAGTACAGAATATCGGGGCCTACCGATCATTCAGATATTTTTCTTTTACACTTTCAAAATGCTATTTCATGTCATTTATATAGGGAGGATGTGCCAGAGCTCTTAGGAGAAGCAAAATGGGATTTTTTAACTAATATTTGACTTACTACTCCTTTCTTCCATCCTTCTTCCATGTAGGCCTCAGTATTTTATGAGAGCCACCAAAGTGTATGTACACCTTTGTATGAGGCAGCACAGAAAAATGTCACCGGCTACCCTGCAAAAGTGACCTTGGAAAAGGATCTAGGCAGCATGAAGAAGTCCTAGCCATAGCCCTAATGATTACTTTAATAAAGATACAAAATAGAACTTTCCAGCTTCTTTCAAAAGATCTTTATCCTTTACCATCTGCACTGATCTATCCCTAATGACGGAGACCTGAGCTGACCCTGTCAATTTATAAACCCAGGATTGTAGAGATTCTTTAACTTCCCTGTTTAGATCACCACACCATTTCATTCAGTTCTTTTACTAAACAGTGCCATGTATTCTGCAAATAAGCCAAAGTAACATTGTTAACATGCTTTTAGCATTGTGATAAAAATTTATTTAAGTGATGAGAAATGTCCCCTGGGTTTTAGTCTTTCTTTAGTGTGTCAAGCTTGAAACCAACAAGAAAAGAAAAAAAGAAAAAAGCCGTCAAGCAACCCTCAAATAGAAAACAGGAATGTGAAGGCATGTCCCCTGCTAGGAAGCTGGCTGGCTGAAATAGTCTTCTTTTGAGCATGACCTTTTAAGGGCAATAATCGACACTTCAGTCACATTTAAACAGTGATATTAAGTATCAAGAATATATAAGTAATATAAAGTTGAAGAACACTTCAACAACCATTAACTATTTTTTCTTTTCATTCAGACTGTGATGTGGATCACAGACTTGGAAAGAACTTGTTTGCTGCAACAGTACCTTTTTTATGTTTGCCACAAATTGGACAATAAGCCCTGGAGTGAAGTTCAGTAACCATTCATATCACACAGCATCTGATACTTTGCTAGACCTGTAGCAGTTAGGCATTTATATTTTTCGCACTGTTGACAGCCAGAATGAAAAAATTTAGAGCTAGTTCCTTAGAGGTAGAATTGGAATTGAATAGCTCAGCAAACAGGAGGAAATGTAATCCTCTGAGTACAAGACCTTTAACTGGCAAGTTTTGATATTCAAAGCAAATATTTCTACATTTTACGTTTTACTTTTAGGAGACAATCTTTCCTTTGCCTAATTTGATAGTAGGGCTATGAAGATGGTGCAGGGCCTTGAGTGGAAGGCATACAAGGAACGACGGAGGTGACTTGGTCTGTTCAGCCTGGAGGAGACTGAGGGGAGACCTCATTGCAGTTACAACATCCTCCTGAGGGGAAGAGGAGGGGCAGGCACTGCTCTTTTCTCTGTGGTGACCAGTGACAGGACCCAAGGAAATGGCCTGAAGTTGTGTCAGGGGAGGGTTAGGTTGGATATTAGAAAAAAGTTCTTCACCCAGAGGGTGATTGGGCACTGGAACAGCTCCCCTGGGAAGTGGTCACAGCACCAAGCCTGACAGAGTTCAAGAAGTCTTCGAACAATACTCTCAGGCACATTGTGTGACTCTTGGGGCTGTCCTGTAAAGGGCCAGAAGCTGGACTCGATCCTTATATGTTTCTTCCAGCTCAGAATCATCTGTGATTTTGTGATGTTGTTTCAGGGACCTTTTTTTCAGAATAAAATTGATTTTCCTATATTCTCATGAATAGCATTTCAAGAGAAGTGTCTAGTAAGAAATTCAGCTAGCATTTTTGAAGTACTTACCAAAAGTTAGGGTCCTACATGTATATTTGATTTTTAAATAAAATGTTATTTTATAATTTGGTCTACTTTGAGAAATCAGACTCAATTTTCAATAAAGCACAGAAGTAGAAGAGCTATTTTACCCATTGTATAAAAAGAATTCCTAGTCATATTGCTGATAGTGTCTGCAAATATGAAAAACAGAAGGATAAAATATTTTATGTCATTGTCTTATCTTATGCCTGGACTCAGAAACAAACAAGGAGTTGCATGTCTGTCTCTTGCAATGACATGCGTATCCTCCAGCATTGGAGGCTGCAATCTTTTTCATTCAAACCAAGGAAGTCAAGATTTATTTTAGGCCTCTGTTCAATTTATGCAAAGCTTATTCATCTGGATCCCAGGTGAGAGAGAAGAGAAAGGTCAAGACAGAACCAGGATCTAACCGTAAGTTTGGGGCACTCAGCTGTGAGAGAAGGGAGAAACCCCTGGAGGAAGACTATGAAGTCCAGCACCTCCCAGTTGTAACCTTAAGGCTGCAAAGTCAGGCTGCCCCTTATCTTCACCAGGAAACCAGCAATTTTTGAGCAATTGTTCAATGCTGCCATCAGTATCCATGACTAGGGAGAAATCTGCTATCCTGCTTCCTCTGTGGAACTGTTATTCTGTCATGTACAGAGATGGACATGCTCTGTTCCAAGGGACTTGGAGTCCCTGCTACATGAGACTTCTCAGCATGAGGTGGGTGAAGTCTCATGGGGCCCTGGCACATCCAGGTACCCATCAGAACAGCCAGGCTCATTGAGTTGAGGCATTTCCAGGAAAATCAAGGCCATTTTAGATCAGTTTTAGTTCTTGGCAAGTTTGGTCTTGAATGAGGCTCTTATTAAGAATACTTTTCTATTGATTTTATCTTCCAGATACATGTTAGATTGTTAGATATTTCTCAGATGTTAGGACCAGTTAGAAAGAACAGGGAGTTAGACTAGGGGAACATGGCTGTGTCTACTATTAAATGAAATGTCAGTGGTCATTATAATAGCAATGTCTACTGTGATGGTGGAAGAAGGTTTTGAGAGAGAATGTATCAGCATTTCAATCTCTCCATGGCTATAGTTCATCTCTATATTCCATCAATATACTTAAATAATCTGTATTCTGATTAAGCTGAAAACATAGTTATTTTCTGTAATGTGCAGAAATGTCTCCTTCATGAAAGCATTGATTTATTTTCTCCAAAGTGTATAGCTCTGGAAAAAATTAGTTCATGAATTGAGATCATTACACCACAGAATACGATATATGCTTTTCACATTGCAAACCAAGGTTAAATCAAGTAATGTAGAAAAATATTGACTAATGTGATGATACTGGTCATAAAAAAAACATCAGATCAAGATTTTTTAGGAATGACTGGTGACTTTGTCATCTCATATTATTAAGTTTGAGACATTTAAAAATAATATCATACTGATTTATGGGTTTTCAGCAGTTTCAAGCTCTTTAGAGCTTTTTTGTTTTGAACACATTGCAACCAAAAGCATTAATTACTTTAGTATCAAGATCCTGAACCTGCTCTGAATTCTTTTAGAGGTGATGACTAGGCTATGGAGCTGCAGTGAAGATCTTTGCTGCTGCGAAGTTATATTGTTTTACTTGGTGGATGGATAATACCAATTTTGTTCAGTTCTACTTCTTCCACCTAAGTAACATCTTTCTCAATTCAATCTTCTGTTCCTTCTAGTACATCTTCAGACAGCTCTTCACCATACATTTGAAGCCTCAGTCTGAAGAGTAGGATCCACTGTGTTGACCTTTCTACTAAAAATCTAAAGAATACATCTATTGTAGAGATCTCTCACAGCACTTCAATTACACTTTTAAAATTCAATAATCTAATAGAATTTACGTTTGCTAGTACTGTGATATTCATTTCTACAATCCCATTTGGAAATATTTTTAATGTACTTTTTAAACCTAGAGCAAGAACGAGTGAAAGTTGGAAAGCTGGAATGAAAGGTTTCAACTTCTTTATTTTGACAATGTGTTTATTTAAAGATTTGTGTTTGAAAGACATCCAGACATAAGGATGAATGGACTTCTGGGCATCTTAAAAAATTAATTACCCTATATAGTATAAGATTTCTGTATTAAGATAGTATTTAGGCAGAGTAAAGATTTCTTTTCACTGTGCATGTGGAATAACTTAGAACTGTAATCATTCTCTCTGAGCTCAAGCTCAAGGCTGTTTTAATGACTCAAGTAACTTTCCTCTGCTGTGCATTTTGTTGGATCAGTGGTATTGCTACCAAATTTCTGCTTTAAAAGTAATGAGACAGTAGAAGACATTGTACTTGTAGATTTTATATTGGTAACAACAATTTAAAACTGAAAGAAAAATTAAAAAATAAAATTGAAAGGTTGAAAAGCAAACAAAACTATCATTCTCTGCTATTTTCCTAGCACTATCCACAGCCAGATAATAAGGCCAGGCTGCCCAAAGGCCAATTCAGAAAAATGCAAAAAGCCTTATTTAAAAATGGCATAGAGTGTGGGGCAGGACAGGTCAGGGAATGGGAGAAGTTCCAGGAATTGATTTAGTACCCACTGATTTCCAAAAGTGTAGGTTTATGACCTGCCATATCTGTTTCCCATTAACTTGCCTAACAGTTCCACTAGAAATTGCCAGCAGAACAATAACCTTGATCCCACACATGATAGGAAGCCAGATCCTGTTGAAGTGTAGCATATTATTTATGCTCTCTGCAGGAATACATTTTTCCTTCTTATGCTTCTACCTTGCTTGAATATGATTTCTCTCTGAGTTTGACTTCATCCTCTGCTTTGATGCCCACCTACAAAATAGTATTTCCTTAAAATACAACAGCTCTGTTTCCCATTTCAGTCTATGTACAATAAATTAGATCATAATTTTGTGAGCAACCCTCAATAACCAATAATTCTGAAAAAATATTTAGTTCTAGTAATGTATGCTATTTTTGCTGTGTAGCTTGGGGGCTGTTGTTCCATGTTCATGGGATTGTTTTAATTGATTGTAATATAATTTTGAAAAGGAAACTATTTCAAAGTTAAGAATCTATTTCAAAGTTGATGTATTTCTAATTAAATTACATTTCATTTGACTCAAAATTCTTTCACATTATTTGCCAAAACTGGATTTCAGATTATTTATGGGCTGCCAGATTATTTGATAGGGATCCAATGTATTTTCATTTCTTTGTGACAGACGAATGCCCTGAGCCATTTACAACCTTTGATAGGTATTCAGAGTATTTGTTGGCATCAGTCAGCTGAGTTCATGTGCATGAACTGGGTTCTGAGAATTGATGTTAGTGACTTTTGTTCTTCATAATTTTTAACTATAAGACAAGCTACAGCAGTATCATTCTTAAACCTTTTAACCTGCAGAAGCTATGAGAATTGATTAAACCAATGAAGATACAAAGTAATTGCCAAAACCCATTCTGACACATTCAGTTTTTATGCCTGAACCATTGCACTGTATCTCATGTGTGCACTGCATAAAACATACAGCACAAGCAAATTTTTTTTTTTCTATTTTTCTGTCATCCCAGTTGAAGAAACTGTAAAGTAACTCTATCTGACACCTGCCTTGCTCTCTCTTTCTTGAGTGTGTTAATGATTCTGGAAGTGCACAAAATATCCATGGATTCCCTTCAGTAAATGTTCAATAAGAGTACACAAATGTATACACTAGCATGCAGTGAATATGCCTCTAGATTTAGAGCACCATACTTGGTTGGTCGACTAAATTCTTCAAGTTATATTAATTTGCTGAGTTTTGTTATTTTTTTCCATTTTAATGCATTTTTATATTACTTTTATTATTATTTCTGCATTTTTTTCTCTCCCCCTCTTCTTGCTTTACGTATTGCTTTCATTTGTTTGTAGAAGAAAAGAAAACAGATCCAGAGAATGGGGATACAGGTAGGGTGACTTATTAAAAATATTTTTGTGTTTTTCCCTTAAATCCTTTGATTTGTTATGTTTAAGCAAATATGTAGCAAAGAATTGGAGTGCAATTTTGACATATTTTGGGGATTTCAAAATAGACACTAGAAAATGGAACCTAAGAAAGGGCTTTCCCAAATGTATTTCCTTTGCTATTTTAAGGGTGTCAAATAAGGGTGAGAAATGGGAAGAAGAGACCAGAATCAGCTAAAGGCAGATGTCATACACTTTAAGGCTTCTTTTCTGTCCTCCCCTCTCTAAACACTGAGCGTGCTCACCTGCACTGGTTTTTCTGCTCTGTTACAAGTTTCTGATTTCCAAAATATCAGTGTTACTTTAGTTCCCCTCATGATGAGTTTTCTCCCCATGCCTTAGTGGCTGTGCGTCCCAAATTTTGTATTCCTTTTGTATCCAAAACAAAATCGGTTCTACTCTTCTTCCATACCTGATTCCCTTTAACTCTTTGTGCCCCAGAAACCTCACTGTACAGCAAACTCCTCCTCCAAACTCAAATCCTGGTGTAGGATCGCCATCTCCAGCATCTCTAGGAACTAGAATGGTTTAATAATTACCACTGGAGAAGACAATGAAAGAAAGAATGAAAGAGCAGAGGTCCCAGCTGGTTTTATTTTGATTTTTAACCAGATAGGTTTGCCTTAAACTGAGCTGGATGATAAGGACAGTTTTTGTCCCTTTTGTCTCTGGTGTGGATCACAGGCTATCAACTAAAGAGTCTTACCCTAGAGAGTAGCCAGTATTTGACCTGAAGAGCAAATAAAAGTCTTTAGCTCTAGGCTGAATTTAGTGATTGTTTATCTTAACGTAAAACTGTGACTCAGTGAGCAGCTGAGGTTAGGAAAAGTTAGGTATTAACCAAATCATAGATTACAGCCCTTCACTTTAGTGGTGAAGTAGTTGAATCTTACCTTATTTAATCTTAGCTTATTTCAAGCTAAATCATGAAAATAATGTTTTTTATTTGAAGCTGAAGCAGTGATTTTAGTGCCTGTCCTGACTTCTCTTGTAGGAATAGAATTATACAGCCACCACCTAGACCTTGGTAGGAATTATGTGGATTTTACCTCAATAGAGTTTATCCCTAGATTCCACTTCAATAAAAGAATCGAGCAGAGTTCCCTTTTCTGCTATGCTTAATAGGCAATAGTAGTTACAGCTCAAGCTGGGTGCCTCTGAATAGGGGCCCTGCCTGTTGCTTGTTACTGGATTTTTTAGTATCTATAGGCAGCTTAATTTTCTGATTGCGCTTCTGCTCATCCAATCCTGCTTGCAGCATCTGGGGCCTTCTCTTCTGATTTACTCCTGCAGCCTCCAGGCACCCTTTCATCTGTGCCTTGAGAAATTTCCCTATCTTTTGTAACAAAATATCCTATAGCTAAATTTGAAATTACAGTTCATTGTCTAATGGTTGCATTTCCATAGATAAAAACAAAGGTCAAATTCATGTGGCCTAAGGTTTAATCTACTGTAGTCACTAGAGCTAAGCTCTAGCACAACAGTCTCTCACTGCAGTCCTTGTGGATCTAAGGAGAGATTTCAGGGCTGCACTGCACAGTACTTCTGTGCCTTACTCTGGCATTTCAGGAGTCTTTGCACTGTAGTTATATTGCTTTCCCTCAGCACACTCTCTTCTGAAAATATGGGGAATGGCTGGTAATGAATCAGCAGTTGTCTCGGTCAGCCAAGAATTTCCTTGTGCCCATGAAAACCCCACTGAACTAACCTTCAGGCCATGGGTTTTTAATGTTAGAGAGTTCAAAATAAGCAAAACACCGGAATGTTGCCTACAGTACAATGATCCCAGTTATGTCTGGTGAGCAGCACCAGGCTTCGTTCTTCCAGTCAGTCTTAATTTTTTGTGTTCTTATGGCTGGAATTTGAGTATCTCATTGGATATTTCTGTTGGAGGCACGACTACTGTTAATAACCAAAATTCTGGAAGAAAGTTCAGGCAGAAATGAACTCATTTTACCTGGCCAAAATTTGTTTGCATACACTTTGGTACATTGTGGCAGTACCTCAGTATATCAGAAGCAGCTTTAACTTTTCTAGTGTCAGTCCTGAAAATGTGTTGTACTGGGCTCTAGCTAAGGATCTAAGACCAAGGGCTCAGTCAGCCCTTGAGTGATTCAGATGTGTGAAAGCTTATGTTCCTACTTTTTAACCACCGTTGATAACTAATGGTTAGATTGAGGTTAGTTCTGGTTTGTTGAGGCATGCTCCATGAATGGCTCCTGACTGCAGTGAAGTCCTTAGGATGGGACTGGTGCTCTGCCTTGATTACCAAACTCATGTTAAAAGCTGAAGCTTCTAATGCACCCAGACAGTTACTGAACTCTCTAGAAGTATCTTCTGCTCCTGCTGAACCTTCCCACTTAGGTGTCAGCTAAGTAGAGATTTGCCAGCAGAAGTGGAGGTGATGACAGCCCTGCATTCCCACCACTTAGTGTGACATGTTTTCACGCTGGACCATGGGAATGGGAAGTGCTGTGACACTCTCTCAACCTTTCCTACTCCCATCCAGGTCACAGCTGCATCTGGCTGAAGTTACAGTGAGATCAGCCCGCGGCACACAGTAACCCTGCACTCTCTTTCTGCATGTCAGTTCCATGTACAGTAGAACCAGAGCTGATCTTCTGCATTATGAACTTTCCACTGCCCTTAGGTTTTCCTCCTTTTGCACATAACTGAATTCACTCACTTGTTAAAGACAGTTTCAAAAATACAAAGCAAGTTAGATTTTCCGTAAGTAAAATTTTATGAGAACTGAATAATTTTTTTTTTCAAAATTTTTCTGTATTTTTTTCTCTTGAGAAAACATAAGCTACAAATTTTGCTTGTTTTTTTGCAGACAACTCACATCAAGGTCCTATATGTTATGCTCCCCTTTTGAGTGACATATTTTTTACAGATCACAGGCTTTGGAAATACAGATCATAGATTTGTGGAAATCCAACTTCCACTTTGCCAACTGATCATAGATAAGAATTAATATTTTCTTAAGTAATTGTGAAATTTCTAATTTATGCTCAAGAAGTGTTATTTCTTCACTTTCAATTTCCTGAAATTTGGCAGAATGTCTGGAGGCAAAGAACACATGCAATGATTTAATAAGAAAACACCAGAAAAATTGATTTCCCTTTTTGTGAAAAATATCTCCTTTCTTACATTACTGAAAAATGTCAAGAAGATTTGCAGAATATTATTATTTCAGCAAAAGATGATTTGTTTTTTTGAGAGGAGGCTGGAGTATTTTACTTCAAAAAACATATGTGTTATTTCTGTCATTGAAAAAAGAAAATACCATTTTCCAGTGTAAAGTTTTTGTTTTCAAGAGAAAAAAAAATCTTTAGAGTTTTTAAAACTAGATCCTAAAAAAGTCACTTCATCTTAATGATAAATTGACAAGCACTTCTATGGGTTCTATAATGGGTGAGGAAAATTATGATAGGAAAAAACCAGCTGAATTTTATTTTAGAAATTTTTATCTGCTGCTCTCTTTTTCATTTTATTTCTCCCTATAAAACACCATTTATTATTTCTCATTAATTTTTCTTAAATTTTATTTCTCTTAGAATTTTTGATGAAGTCTTTTCTTTCCTGTTGCTATAGGGAGTAAAGATAGAGAGTTAGAATACAAAAACTAGAAGCCAGAGGGTTTATGGAGAACAGAACAGCTTAAGTCTTTTTTGCATTCCCACTTCACCTCCTCTCCTTCCAGATTTCCTATGAAGTGCCACAGCATTTACCTGGCAGCTCTCGTAGTATGTGCTACTACCCCTATTTTTCTCAAGAAAGAAAATACAAAGCTGAGAGGCCCAGGTTCTGTGCAGAGCCCCAGTTTGTTGTTAGATTATGACTTACAGCTGAAGTTCAGAGTTTAAATCAGGTTTCTTAGTACACTGCAATCTAATATTCCTATCTCAGTTCCATAAATACAGTCCAGATTGCTCGATACATACAATATACAGAAAATTCTATTTATGATCAGTGGGTTTCTGAATTTTTAATCCTAGACACCTTTTGTGTTAAAATTATGGATAGTTTAATACAAATGTCAGTCAAAAGGAATGCTTTTTAGCATTTGGTGGATAATGATTTATGCTTGACTTATACCAGGTTAAAGGGGAAAAGAATCAAATGTGTGTGTTTAATAGCTAATTATATTTTGTTTGAAAATCTTTTCTAAGGTGTTTTCTCCTCTCATTTTTCTATTTCTTAGTCTTCCACCTCAGCTTTGTCACTTACTTCCTTATTATTTTACATTGTAAATCGTGGTATATCAGTACCAGTTTGTTGAAACCAGCTACTGCCTGAGTCACGTAGTGAGAACCCACTCCTGACTGAAACTAATCACGTGTTTGATCCAAGAAGAGTGAATCCTGAAATTGTTCTTGAAACTGTGTTTCATTACAATGTAATACAGTGATGCCACTGGGTGGCTCTTTAAGATTCCTGTAGTCATCTTTAAATTTTTTGAGCATACTAAGAATATACTCACATAGTAAATGGAAGGTCTGCTAGTCTGTGGTTGTTACTTAATTATTAATTTGATAAGTCAGACTATAATAAATGCAGAACCAGAATCTCTACCCAAAATAAGCAGGTTATCTTTGTATTCCTCTTTTTTTAAAAAAATACTCAATTTCTTTTGAATATTCCTAAAATAGTAAAATTTTATTCTGTGGAAACATTGTGTTTCATTTATATTGAGTTTTTTTCACAAAGTTGGCTTCATTTGAATTGTGTAGATAATACAACACTTATTAAGATTCTACTGAAATACTTACCTGCTATTTTCCTCCTGTTACAACTTTTTGGTTTTCTGAAAAATCGTAAGTCAGGAACTAAAGTTATATGCACAGAATTTAAGTAAATCAAATTTCATGTCTTTCTGTTAAAACTTCCATGAGCATAATTTTAACCTTGGAACCGAGGACTGCTTGTGTATTTATTTTCTTTTTCTTCTTCTGTTTTTAACTTAACAGGTGCAATGGATGTAGAAGAAAGGAATCGCCAAATGAAAATGAGCAAGTACAAACAGGTAGCAGGATCAGATTCCAGGCTGGAACAAGATTATCATTCTAAGGCAAGGGAGTTTTGTTTTGAAAAGCAACAAAATATGCTAAACTGAAATATCCAACATCCTTTTAGAAAGTAATAGATGAGTGCCAGGTTGTTTCTTCAGTAAAAGTTTCTTGTGCGTCTACAATAAAATTTTGGAAATGTGCAGCAAAATTCTTCACACACAGTGTTCTTGTTTATTAAAATTTAAGAAGGATAAATTACAGCAAATGAAAGAAGCAGTGTAATTGTCTATCAGAATGAACAATAGTGCCATGATTTAAAAACGCAAAGAGAAGGAAAAAAGATGTTTGTTGAGTGACAGATGGAATGAGAGCTATTGAAATTCGTTCATGGCTTTAATATAGTTGAACAGAGTGTTATCTTGATCTATTGAAAACTGGAAGATGAAATGTTACTTAGTTTAATAGTGGCTTTTGAGCACTTGAAGAAGTGTTTTATATGCCAACAAAAGCTTTCACCCCAGCTGTGGCAGATTGCCAAGAATCTGAATCTCTATGTAGTAGTATAACCTTAAATATACTATCCAAAATTTCTTGCTATCTGGAACAGGGTCATGTCATATAGAGTGTGTTAATTAAAATAATCAAGTTACTTTCAATTTAAATTTCTATTATACAAAAATAATTTAGTGTCCTCTAAAAGACTTCATTAATTGAGGTCATATTTTAAGTGGAAAACACGAGACTTCTGACCTATAAAAACCTGGCTGAGGAAGAGAAATCTGTTTTAGACTTTTATTTCCAGGTTGTTGTTCCTTGCTCCCAGGATTGGCAAAGCTACTGTAAAATGAGACATTTAGTATTTGAATGCAAATAAAGAATCAATTTTATTAATTATTAATTATTATTATAATTATTATAATTATTAGTTTTGCAGGTAATATACACTGATACACTTCATATAATTTCTAGACTATACATTTCAGTGTGGGAAAATAGAAGAGCTTTAGCAAAGTCCATTTCCAAATGGAAAACCCTGTCATTGAAAATAGAATTGACAAAACCAAGACTGTGAAAATGGCCTAAGATACTTTAAAACTCTGTAGATGTGCTGCATGGTTATTTGGGTATTTTGCAAATGTAGTTTTAACTACACAAGGCATAGGAATGTTTATTAACATGTAAGAGGGACTTTGGATACTGTCGTGTTTAGATGTTTCTTTTATTTTGACACTTAAGGCAAAGTGTTTCTATATTGTGGGCTTTGAAAGGTGTCACCTTCTAGAGATGAGCGTAATACTGTGAGCAGACCTTATCGTAAGTGTTGTGACCATATGTACCACAAAAATATGACTTCATGTACTGTATGTGTAACCAGGCTTAATCTGCTGATTTTCCTGCTCCCTCAATGCTTGACTGAAATTTGAGTCAGAAGTAGGACTGGTGCAGATTAAATTGGTTCTCATGTAAAGGAGTTAGATAGAATATAACTACATAAGGAAGTATTTACTACCCTTGTTTTTCCATTTCACCTACACCATATTACTGGGTCTCACTCTGCATCTTTTATTTTTTTAATGAAAATTTTACCTTCATTATTATTGGAATGTATTAAAGAGGAACATTATAAATTGAATTATTTTATGAATATGGTGGTTTATTTATTGCACACATCAATGTCTCCAGAAATAAACAATAATTTACTCTTCTGCTTAAGTGTAGTTTCAGTACTTGAAAATGAATTATTTGTTCTATCAAGGAACCTGTGGAACCAGACACTGAATATTCGCATATATGTATTAATGCAACATGCATTCTTAAAATTGTGTCGTTTCAAAGCTATGTGAGAACCATAACTCTCATAAGCCATATGAGAGTTCTGTCTTCACTTTTTCACCTCTGCTTCAATTCCCCTTAATTAAGTTCTTATATTATCTAGAGACAGAAAACAAGTAAGTACAATTTATCTACCTGGTTTCTACGAAAATTCTTTTGGAAACATAAACTGAAACATATATGTCAAACGCCGACTGAAATGTTCTGTGCAGTATACAGTGACTGCGATTTCTTTAGACCTCTCAACTGGCCCAAGCAGGCAGTCATGAGTGGCATGCCTGAGAAAGATGTCATTAAGTAGGCATTAAGCCACATTCAGGAAAGCCAGCACACAGAATTTTCTTTTACCTCTTCTGTTCTATTTCTTTAAATAGAAGTCAACAGGTCAACAGCATTTTTATGTCCCTCTTGATTACTTTGAGTTAAGAAAAAATACCCAATATCCTTCCTTGCTGAGAAGGAAAAAGCTGTAAAAGTTGAATTTGTATTAAATACTCAAATGTTAAAATAGGCATCCTGTATTATATCTCTCTAGCTTTGTGCTACCTCTGGAAGTCAGTGCTAGAGGCTTTAGAAGAAGGTACATACCCTTCTGTGGTGCAAAGTCATACATTAAGCAGCTTGTGGGAAAAGTTTAATTCCAGACTTCAATGTTCTTAGAAGCCGCTGAAATATAAAATTGATTCTCCCTTATGTTTTTTCCTCATGATTGATAGAATTTCAGATTGTATTTTTATTATTCTTATACATGGCTCATTATTCTTGGAACAATAATTATTCTGCTTCTATAACGTTTTGTATCCATGAGTTTAGCATGGTGTAAAAGAGTTACTTCCTTAAATAACCTCCTCCAGAAGCTGCTGAAGTCTGGTTTCAGGACAGCCATATGGAAAGCAAGTAACATATTAACTTTCATATGAATATTTACAGCTAAGCAGATAGAAAAACATTGTAGGCACTAAGGATCAGGTAAATTAATTTCTGATATTGGAACAACTATTTGTTTCTGCTTATTGAGTACTAGTAGACCTGTACTAAACAGGATATATACTAAAGTCTGAATTGCAGTGCTGGTAGATGCTGACATACAGGAAAACCTGAATTCTGGAAATATAGAAAAAACCCACAGTAGCACAAGAGTGTTCCACCAGAGGCAAAATTAGCCATTTATCATCCTGTGCCTCTGCAACACCAGCCTGATTTGTGTGGTTTTCCTCAAGAATCTTTCTGTGACTGGTTGATTGGTTTGCATAAAAACTAAGCTTCCCAGTTCTGCATTGTTAAGCAAGATGTACTGTGAAGAGGGAAGGGCCAAGATGGGAGCTGAGCAAGCCACATGCTGGACTCACATAGTTCACGTTTTGTAGAACTGGCTTTTGAAGTCACTTCCCAAAATGCCTCATCAAACCCCTCTGAACCTCTCTGCCTTGCTTCCTGCTTGATACTCCCACCATTAGCCCTTCTGGCAAACAGATTGGTAGTGCTGTGTTTGGTG
This sequence comes from Ifrita kowaldi, assembly GCA_013398055.1. Lineage (NCBI taxonomy): Eukaryota > Metazoa > Chordata > Aves > Passeriformes > Cinclosomatidae > Ifrita > Ifrita kowaldi. The sequence continues at coordinate 613,728 of VZRS01001356.1, forward strand.
TGCAGCTCCTTCCCCTGGCCATTCCCATCAGTGCTCAGATTCAGGAATTCCTGCTGACAAACTTAGGATGAAGGATGTGAGAAATCCTGTCCTTCCTCTCTCCTTGCCCCATGACTAGAATGTGCACAGTGGATCAGCTGAGGAGAGTTAAAAAGCTTTGTTGCTACTGAGAAAAAAAGAGAGAAGATACTTCTTGTATATGGAACCCTAGAAGTGTTTGCATTCAGCGTAGAATCAAGAGAGAATTCCATTAACTCAGGCTATATTAGCCGCTACAGAGAAGTCTGATCACTAAAAGCATTGGATGTCAAACTAAAGAGAGCTGGATTTATGTAGGAATTGCAACAGTGAAACTATGGCTTTCTTTAGGAACAAAGGGAAAACAGAGACTGACAACTCACTGACACATATTTAAACCTCTGAGTATCTTGAGACTTGTTTTATTTCTTTTATTAGGAAAAAATAATAACCTACAAAAGGGCAAAGAAATCCAGTTACATAATATAGCAAATAGTAATAGTCAGTAATGTAGTAATTAGTAATATAGTATGTTAGTGCAACAAGGAATAAAGTTGGGATAAAAGAGGTAAAAGAGCAGATAAAAACTGATTTTTTGCTGAACAAGCTCATTTAGCCAAATGTAGAAAAGAGCACATGAAATACAGAATAATACAGAACATCAAAGAGGATTTCCTAACTCCACTTTTAATGATTGATATTGATGATAAGACTGAAACTTTCTGCATGATCAGATGTATGTAAAGCTGCAGTTCCTGATAATCAATAACCACAATTCAAGTTTTAGATACAAGCATAATTCTCTATATTTGGTGTAGGAGAATAGTACTATAAGGCATACTAGCATGCTATTTTGTGATCTTCTAACCTGATAACAAGACCAAGACAAATTAAACTGTGGAAAAGAAGAGTCAAGCATGTGCTTAGTTTATTTGAGTAGTGTAGATGCAGCTGAAATGCTCTTGGAGCATGCAGACAGAACAGCTGCAGTTCTTCAGAATGAGACACTTTGATTCAGCAATGAAGCAAGTACAACCTTGTGGGCTTTCTGTGTGAGGGAATCTGAGATCTGGAGGTGGAGGAGGCTGAATTTGAATGCCTCAGAAGCAGATCTTAATTGTAAAGTCTTGTAAAGTGCAGAAGTGCTGCCAAGAGCTGCCTTTCCCCTTTGAAACCTGCAGTAAATAGTTGTGCCATGAGCACAGCTACGTGGGGTATCCTCTGGCCTGTGCTGTTGATTGAACGATTTCATTTGTTGGTGCTTTGGGAATCCCTTTGTCTCCTCATTAAAAATCAAAGCAGAGCAGTACACAGAGCAGCAAAGAGTGCTAGCAGAAGCACTTGCCACCTTTCTTCTTGAAATCCGTGTGGAGAAGGGAATTAAACAAACATCTAACTAAAGGGATGTTGAGAACATTGATATTTTGCTGCCTATAAGCTGTATTTGATTTATATTGGTTTTATATTGACAAGTGTTTTAGAGTTCTCCGAGGATCATGATATGCCCAGTAATAATTTGATAATTTATAATAATTATGAATATTTGATCTATAATTGTTTCTTACAACTGATGTTTAAAAGGATGTAACTAGAAATATTCAAAATACTAAATATAAAATGGAGGCTAGTTAGATATCCATATGTCCTCAAAACAGTGCATAAATTGTTTTGTATATATTTCTTTATAACATACCAGTTTAAATATTAAAATTTTAAATATCTGGAAAAAACTTGGAAAAACAAAATAATTAGAGTGGAGCTGTGCTGGAGAATAATTAAAAAAGCAAAGACTAACAGAGATAAGACCACACACAAATATTCAGTGCAGTAAATATCTGCAGAATACCCATACAGCTAAGGGCCTAACCAGTGGAATTTGATAGGCTTACAAATGGGAATAGCAGCGTGTAGTTCCCTTCATCTCCCATTGCCCGCCTCCACACCAATAAGCTCTTATCTTCAGAAAATAAACCAAACACCAATTAGACCAACAAAGAACTTCCCAGGAGAGGAAACATATTACTTATTGCCTGTTCCATGGCTTTTGTGCTTTCCTATGGACTGATGGGTATTGTACTTTGGAACAGAAACTTGGTAGCTCTACCAGCTGGTCTGGAATGACAGGTCTTGTCGCTCCCAACAGCCTGTGAGTGCTCAGGTCACCTAATCAATCATTCTCATGTGTGTGTGATATGTAAGGAATTTTGCTGGTTGGAAGCAGAGAGTCTCTCTGGTCCATAGTGCTGGTAGCATTTATATTTTCAAATGAGTATTTCATTGTATTTTTAATAAAAAATTTTTTTGGAATAAATTACTAAAATGGAAGTGCTGGTTCCTATAAGTACAGGATTTAAAGCTCAATTATAAGACTTAAAAATATAGCTAGATGAAATAAACTCAGAATTCTAGAATTGAACTCTATATACATGGTAGTGTAGAAAATACCTCTTCATTAATTTCTATTTTTATCAAACTGTATTTTGCTGATGTGTTAGAATTAATTTAGTGACTTCGAATATAGATGTGGATTGCTGTGATTTCTACTATTTTCTTCTTTAGCCAAAAATGTGCAAACTCTCAGAAAAGATTTCCGTTGCTGTCATTTTTCTTTTTCATTGAATTCAAGCCCTCTTTTAATTTATTTTGGCTTTGATAATTTTCTAATTTTTTTTTTTAATCTTGAGTATCCATCTCTCTATCAGAAATTTTGGGTATTTTTAAATGTAATTCTGTGGTTGACAAAAGTACTGCATTCACATGTGATGATTATATCTGAAATTTAAACATCTGAAAGTAGACTGGTACTGGCTGTCTTTACCTATCGACAGGTGCTTTCTGTTGTTGCACATTTTCTTAGATTTTGTGTAAGCTTCTATAGGTAATCATGTTTAGAAAGAAGAGGTTAAATACATTATAGAATGTTATAAAAGTACCTTATACCTTTACAATGAATCTCAAAGAGAAAAAATGACCCCAAAAGTAAAAAAATAAAGCCGTCAGTCTATTTTAGCTCTGAATTTTCATTAGTTATAGGAGTCTACTAGGAAAAAAAAGGGCTTTTCAATAGCAGAGAATTGGGTTTCCATTAAAAAAGCATAAATTCTAAGTGTAATACAGTCTTGTGTTTTACAGCAATGAGTTAAATATTCTTTTGCAAAAAGCAAGTTTTTTCAAGAAAAAAATAGTTTTAGCAAGAACATATATATCAAATTTACAGCAAAATTTATATCAAAAGCTTTCTGTAAAAGCCAGGTATAATTGAGCATTGTAACCATTCCATTAATAATCAAATTTTAAACTTACATGGGTGATGTTTTGATCAACTTCCAGCCAGAGCAATCACTGCAATTTATCTTAAATCCTTTTATCCTTTTTATAAGAGAATATATTTTCCTTTCAGAAGGCTTTGTATAGACAAGCAAATTGCTAAACTGTTAGTCTTTTGGTTCAGAGTGGCTGTCTTTTCATAGTAAACTCAATTATTTCTGTTTGCAGTTTTTATCTGAATTTAAGCTGTAAAGTTCCAAGATGATATTGAACTAACTGGCAATTAATGTACAAAATACTGTGACTGTGCTTGAATTAATTATTTAAGTTGTTCTGAAACTGTTATGCTGATAATAAATGAGAAAATCTACAGAAAACAAGAAAAAAAATCAACTGGGAAATATGTACTAAATATCTGTGTGCCAAGGTGTGACATTCAAAAATATAGAATATATGAAGTTAATTGAATTGCTACAAAAATAAGGGAACTCTAAGAAATGAGAATAATAATCTATGATAACATGTATCACACCACTTTATGCTACTTAATTCTGTGCCATGCAAATATGTACAAAAAAAGCTATTATTCACATTTGAAGTACAGCAAGTCTAGAGCAGTGGCTCCATGATGGAAACAGGTTTGCTAGATCAATTTGCTAGATTATTGACCTTGAAAAATCAAGTGTGGCACACACTTAGAAAGGACAGACCTGAAATCTCAGTGCAGGGCTTGCACAGAGCCTGCTTAAATGTATAGGATCTAAAATGAACCACAGAATCATAGAATGGCCTGGGTTGGAAGGGACCTTAAAGATCATCTGCTTCCTATTCCCCTGCTATGGGCAGGGATACCTTCCACTAGACCAGGCTGATCAAACCCCATCCAGCTTCCAGGGATGGGGCATCCACAATTTCTCTGGGCAACCTCTTCCAGTGTCTCACCACCCTCACAGTAAAGAATTTCTTCCTAATATCTAAATCTACTCTTTGAGTTTAAAGCCATTGCCCCTCGTTCTATCACCACAGGCTCTTGGAGAAAAATCCTTCTCTGGCTCTTTTTTAGGCCCTTTTAGGTACTGTAGGCTTCTCTAAGGTCTCCATGGAGCCTTCTCTTCTCCAGGCTGAAGAAGCATCACCTTTGTCTGCTTCACAGGGGGTGGTTCAGAAGGGACAGAGCACTGTCAGATTTGGAGGCAGGAACACTGGCTACCCCTCACCTCACGCCCCTCCTGCCCTGCCCAGCTTTCCTGTGCTGCAGCAGCTCCAGGAGGTGCTCCTGGGGGAGCCGCTTCCTGTGGTTGAGCTGAGCACACCTTAGAGGGAGGATTTGCCCAGAGTTTGCTGTTATCATTTGTAACTCTGGCTATAATGATGAGGCCAGTGAAGTGGTTTTAGTGGTGTGGATGTTTTCTTTACATCTGAGAGTGCTCCTCTTTATTAAATAGGTTTATTTTCTTTGCTAGGAACCCCAAAATTATCAATGAAAATTTCACCAGCTTATCAACTTTTTTCCAAGCAGTAGGTTTGAGGTTTTGGGGAATTTTCACCAGTTGTCACACAGGAAAGAATGCCATGTGTGTCTATCAGATTTCTCTGTGGGTTTTTGATTATTTTTTTATTAAGTACCTTAACTACCTAAACTCCTACGGTTATTTTTCAGGAATACAACTGCGGCTTCAAGCATCTATACTGCAAGTAGTTCATATGTAGGATTTAGGGAGATGTAGCACACAGCCATTATTCTGAAAGAGGTGGTTCTGCACAATGGAGCTAATCAGAGTAGGGTCAGAACGTTGGAGTCTCAGCACAGGGAGGTTTTTGTAAAGCCTCAATGCCTTCAGCAACACTTGTAGCGAGAATGTTACTAAGACATGAAATTACCTCTGTGTCCTTTCTAACCTGTGGTATTTCTGACTGTTGTTTCTGGGAAGTAAAGGCTTTGCTTACAAGAACTAGTATTGTTTAGTGCTAGGCAACAGAATATTTTCTTTAGTAATTTATCAGGAGGAGTATTATCCTCCTTCAGCAGATGGAAATCATTGTTTTACCAGAGATTTCACTGACAGTCTGGAGTCAGTGAATAATAGCAGGAAATAACACAATTTCATCAGAGATTCTGGTTGTTGTATCACAGTAAAATTTGTCTGATACATCTTTTTTCTTCAAACCATTTAAAATCTTTAAAGGATGTTCTATTAGTTGCATCATAAAGATCATCTTCAGAGAACCAGGATGCATAATTCTGTTTCTGCTCTCTCTTGAGTGACATATGCCATATTCTGGTGATTTGCATAGTTCTGCAGTTTAATCTGAAACAAATAGTTAAGTAAAAATATCTGAACTTTACTTAGCATATGATTTTTCTATTAAAAAAATTCAAAACACTGTGACATAGTGTTCTGTAACTAAGAGACAATACTTTAAATTCACTTCTGGTTAACAGGCTTACTCTCAGTTTCAAGAATTGTAAAGAAGCAGAATGGGTGATATTTAGGAGGCAGTTTAAAATGTTTCCTTTCCCTCATCTAAGCTAGTTTATTGTCACGTAAATTTGGGAAATATTATGTTAATGCTATCCTAAGGAAACATTTGTAAAATAAAAATAACTTCAAGAACTGAAGTTATTCTGAGAATTCATAGACATTAAAGGTTTTCAAAAATGTTTTCAGAAGTTTTTAATCTCAAAATTGTTCCAATCTAGGTACCTGTCTTGTGAAATAAACTAAATTTCTCGTGCAGTTTCAATTGATATTTTTTAGTTGTTTCTTTTCTGCAAATGTTACATATTATTGCCCTACTGCTTAAGTGCTTTCTGTGGTAAAGATGAAATTGTAAACAATATTAATAGATGTTGCATGTTTTCAGTAAAAGTGAACTCAGATTAACCTTACAAGCAAGCAGAGGTAGATCACAGTATTTACAATGAGATATGGGACACATAAGTAATAATTCTTTTCTAATTACTCCCTCAAGGACAATGACTGAGAGAAAAAGACAGTTCAGTTTTTCTGATCTGTAGGAGCAGTTTGCTTGCTCAGGATCTCCCTGCAGCCTTTTTTTTCACTAGTTGCAGTAAAACACGAGTAAAGCTGCTGAGGAAATATGTTTTAGGGAAAACGTTTTCTAAACAGTTTACCTTGTTTATGGAATGATAAGGAAATGGTGGTATCTATATCTTGCAGATTTGTTTCTCCTTTATCTTGACATGAATCAGCAGAAAATTTTCAGGAGAGTTATCAGCTGAGCTTATATATTCTTATTGTGTAGGGATTTTCCAAGATGTATCCTAATATTCAGTGAAAACAAGAGATTAAGAAAAAACATTATGTGATGTCCCTTCAAACCATGCTTGATTTTGCAGGCTATTCTCTGATATCTATGGATTTAAGGACTTAAAAAGTGGAATCATAGATGTATAAAGATATATTTATACCCTGTTCTTGAACAATTGTGGCCTTAGGCACTTCTGCTTACAGGAATAAGCGCTCACCAGATGGCCATGTGTCAATCCAGCTGTTCTCTTCAGCATGAATTCCTTTGAAGGTGCTGTGTCCCAGGACAAATTTGGTAAAAGGCATATGAAATGTTATGTAGTGAAGGTAGGATTAAGGGGAAAGTTCGTATCTCTGTTCTTAAGCTGTCAGGTATGCTGAAATACTTAACAGGCTTTTGGGTTGAAATAACGTGTAATGAAACAGAAATTCTGTGATAAGTAAAGATGGTTGCCTTGCCATCTTTTTATTTTATTCGTATTTGTTTTCATGAGGCCCAAGGACTGAAAAAAATCATGGAAATGAAGTTTAAAATCCAGGTTAATGTATAAAAAATTAATAATCTGCATATTATTTGATTTCCTACCTTACATTTGCAAAGTAACATCTTAAGGAAGCCCAAATTAGGTAGAACAATCATAAACAAAAGAGGTTTTTTTTGAAACAGAAATTCTGCCTTGTTATTCTCTTTAAAAACTGAGCTGTTGACTGGATGCCAGGACTGTATGAAGTGCAAGAGATTTTGAATGCAGTGGTGGCAGAAATGGCATGTGAACCACTTGAGTAATGGAAACAAATACAGCTTCGAAGCATGCTTTGGTTCAGTTTATCCAATGTGAGTAGGATGTACTAGCTTTAAAAGTAAAGGAGCAGAAAAAACAGAATTATCACTCAAACTGGACCCATTGAGCAAGTGTAGGCTCACCAGACTGTCCTACAAACATGCTGAAGTTCACCAGGAAACAAAGTACTGGAGATACTGTTAAATGCAATTGCGCAATAAATTGTGAAGTCCCTGGATACCTGTGGTTTGCAACAGCCGTGACTTGAACAGCCCAGACTTTTTACAGTGAACAGTGTCCATGATGATGCATCTTAAGTAGTCTTGACAGGGTGCTGTGGATTGCTAAAGGACTGCTGATGTCTCTTTTAAATAAATTTTCTTCCTTCTGTGTAAAACAGAGTAGAAGTTAATGTGTGGCAGTCAAAAAGATCCTGGGGAGTTTGAGAAGATGTACATTAGAGTTTATTACCCGCCATCACACAGCTGGACTGTGGACCCGTTTCTCTAAAGTGAAACTTGGTGACTGACTTTGCCCTGTTTTAAATGGCAGTTAAAATTCTGGTGGAGATCAGCAGTATGAAAGGGAATTTGAATAGTAAATGTTTCAAAGAAATCTTTGGAAGAGTTTTGTTTTATTTTCCCTTTTTTCTGCTTTCCTGAATTACTTTCACTTTGGAAAAGGGGGACTGATTGTTGGATACCCTTCTACCCTTAATTATCATTACAAGGTTCTTCTTATGAAGCTCTTATTTATTCACCCTCATATTATGTAGATTCCTATTTTTTCAAGATCTTGTCTTTCTTTCAAAAACTGTTGGGAATATCCTGTTTACAGGAATGCGTTCTGTGGTTCACTTATAACTTGTTACAAGGCGTCAGCTCATGTAACAAGATGAAGTCCATCCACAGGACACATGGGATTTTCTGTTCCTTCCAGTTTATATAGTCAATTATAGCTATTTCACCCTAGCCATGTGCTGTACCTGAGTCTCTCTTTTGCCTCAATTAATCTGTCAGAATCAACTTTCTTATTCCACCTGTGTAAACTCCTCTTAAACATCTCAATTACCTTGCTAAATAATAGAGAGTAGTTACTTTCAATTTTAAAGATGATGTCTGGTTATCTAGTAGATAAAGCATACCACCAAAGGACTCCGTGGTGTAGCTGTGGTGTCATGTCCCAGAGTCCTGTTTCAATTATATTATGATTTGATGTAGAAGCTCTTTATATGTGTAACAATTTTAAGGCACCTTTTGATAAGATACTAGGAGACACCTGCTTGGCCATCATAAACCCTTTTTTTTCACTCCAATATGTAACACATCTTGGACTGCCTTTTAAGAATTTTTTGTGGTGATGCTTATAATTATTCTTCTCTTGATTTATTTGTCTTTTACTTTCTCTTAAACAGCATTTTTTCATCTACTGTGTTTTTTGTAGGAGAGATGGGATTTTAAACAATGTGTTTGTGATTTTGAACAGTCTGGAATAATGTGGTAACTTTATATATTTCAGAAGGAAGTTTGCAGTGCTCTCGCCTTTAAAAATTTTTAAAATTTGGTCCTGACTTAAAGTAAGATTAAATAATAAGAGTTAGTTCCCTAGACTAGATGAAACTTTGTGAATTAATTCTACATCAATACCAGCTTGATTTCAGAATAGATATTAGTGCAGTTGAAATTAGAAGTTGCCTTGATATTCCAAAAGTCATATTGTATTAAAAAAACCCATCGGAGCAAAAAGCGGCTTGGTGTTTGAAAATTACTGCAGGAACGTATTTTTTGTAGGATGACAAACTTGTTGTCAAGCTAGTTTTCAAGCTCACTTAAAGACACAAATACTTAAGAACTGCCTTACTGCTTCCTACTTTACCAAATATTTACTAGGTCTGTAAGTTCTCTTGAAGTAATGCCAGTATATTTTCTAGTGCTCTCCTGTATTTATATAATATTGTGCACTTTGGGAGTTCTTAAAAAAATTACACCATATGCCAACACATGTGAAGCAGATGATTTTTTGCCTTTTGATTTGGCTTGCCTCTGGACTACTTCCCTCTAGATTTCCAGTTGTCCTCAGGCACTGATACACTGGTGACTTCTGTATTACTTCTGCCCTTGCAGTTTTAACTTCAGCTCCTGGATCACCCTGACCCATAGGATGACAGAGTAATTTGGGTTGGAGAGGACCTCAAGAGCTGTCTGGTCCAACCCCTAGCAGGAGTCCAAAGCCAGGTCAGCATGAGATTAATACAGGTTCCTCAGGGCTTTAGCTGGTCAGGTCTTGAAAACATTCAAGGATGAAAACTGCACAGCTTCTCTGGGCAATTGATCCATTACTTCACTGTACCTGTGGTAAAAATGTGCCTACTTATACCAGTCAGAGCTGCTGTGAATTGCTTGGCTCTGTCTTTTTGACGTTCTCCTGTCTGATCTGATAAACTGCTGTTAGGTACTCCCATAGCCATCACTTCTCCAGGCAGAATGAGCCCAGCTCCCCCAGCCATCTTGGTGGCCTTCCAATAAACTTAATATAGTTTATTGATGTCAGTGTTTTGCTTTGGGTCTCAAAACTGCTTACAGTATTCTAGATGCAGGCTAATGATTACTGAGTAAAGGGGAATAATGCCTTTTGTTCTACTTGTGTCCAAGTCAATATAACCAAAGCTGGCTGCCTTTCCTGCCAAGGCCCACTGCTGACTCACTTCATCTTCTTCATTGTTGTTTACCTTCCCCAGTTTAGCTAGTAGGATGCTATTTGCAACGTGGTTTAGTCCCATAGTGAAATCAGGTTTTAGGAACTCCTTTGTAAGCCTGCATATGTGAGTATTAGTTAGTCAAATTGATAAATAGATGGCATCACACCACAAAGGGAAGGGATGTGAGAACTTTTGAAGTAAGTTTTTTTCACATGTTCAGTAGAAATATGAATGTTCCTTGTTACTGTTGTTTTAATTGGTGGTCTAAATTTATTGGAAAATTGGATGGTTTAGAAGGTTGGTTTTGCAAATCAAATTACAGTCAGTTCTTTTTATTCAAGGTAGAAGTGGATTGGAATGTTTTGAATACTGAGGAAAAAAATTGTTGGATAAGGAATGGGAGTGAGGGATGAATGTACAGAGAACCACTGTACATCCAGCTAGATTTACTGGTCCAGGCGCTGTGCTGCTCAGAAGTGACAACACCATGTCTAGCTCTCTCTTTCATGTTAGTGCAAGGCAAGAATGCCACTAGAGGTGCACAGGGCCAGGCTCAGGAGATCAAAGGTGCTGAATGCAAAGCAAGAACTGGCTGAAGGGAGAACAGTTGGAACAATGCCCATGTGACTCATCAGAAGCAAAATATTGGGTTAAAAGAGCAGGATCCAAGAATTAGAAATTAAAAGGAGGAAGATAGGATAGGATCCAGAACTACAACGCAGAAGACAGGATCAGCAGCCCAGAATGAGTCTAAGGTAGACTGGCTGAAGCTCCATATTGAGAAGCCCAAGGCAACTGTGGATCTCATTATATACCTAATACCTAGCACAAGAGCAGTGCAAGAATTAATCTCCTGAGGGACAGCTGAGTGCCATGTGATAGCTAAGGCAGCACTGGCAAAGGCAGACCTGTATCTCAATTGCCTTGATGGACCTTGACAGCAATGACAAATATAAACAGATTATTGAGCTAAGTATAAATTACATGAAAGGGCAGATTAATCATAGCCTTCATCTTGAGTTTGTGTGTATGCAAGCTACAGATAAACATATGTTTTATGTACTCATTTGTGTGTGGTATTTTATAAAAATGTCTGAAGTTCTTGCTTTATATGAATCTAACGTTATTGTCATAATTATTAGTAAGTATTTGGCTTTATTTTTAATGGCAGACTTCATTAGGCAGCCATTAACAAAAGTTTTAGAAAGAATCAAACAATCCAGTAACATTCATTCAAATGATGTGTGGTAACTAAAATTTGCAATGCCTTTAGAGTTGTGAATTCACACTGGAAGCTATAGAACATTTCCAATTGCTGTGCTCTGGCTGCCTGAGAGCTTTTGTTAGTGAGTCAAAGAACTATTGAAATAGTCTGAAATGGTTCTTTAGTCTTCTGGTAGTAGCACAATGGACAATTGTCTGAAACATCTTCCCAACATTTTGATCACTAAAAACATTGACCAGATTTGTATGTCCCTATGTAAATGCTAGCAAATAAAACCTGATGAGTAGACTATAAAAAAAGAAAAGATAATAAAATAGAAAGACAGTTAGAAATCACTGACAATGTCAATTGCCTGGACAACTGCATGACTGTATAGTCCGAGATGGAAGACTGGTAACAATAGAGGAAAGCAACGTGAAACGCTTTAAAAGGCCCTTTGAACTACAAGTTCCAAACCAGTTTCTCTGCGGAAATAAGAGCATGAGTGTCAGACGAGTTGCAGCTCCATGTGGCCTGTCAGCCATTTACGGGTCGTTCACAAAGAGGTCAAAATGTTTGCAGAGGCTGTTGTATTAGGAAGCAGAGCAGGTATTTGTTTTTCAGCTTTAATAGTCATGAATTTGTCACTAAAGGATGGTAATCTTTTGAAGTTAAAAGGCATAGGCACTAGCACCTGACTGTCCTTTTGTTAGGCTCTCCAGCTAATTATTCTCCTAACACAGGTGAAAATGCTTTTAGAAACTTTGGAATACTTGTTTGATAGAATCTGTAATAATGAAATTTTTCTCGTTCTTCAACACTGCAAAATAGGACAAAACCATCTTACTATTAAAATTACAAAAGCAACTTTTAATCAATCCCTCTGCTTTCAGCAGACTTCCTATTTTTGAAACAGCTTGAAGAGGTTGGGTTGGCTGCTTAATGGGTCATAAAGTCCAGAATGTTGCCTTTATTGTATGAGTCTTTATTGGGATGGAAATGAAAATTTAACCATATTCCAACAAAAGAGGCCTGTATTTCAAGCCTGGGGAAAGTCAGGAGATAATTTTCCTACTGTTGTGACTGGTATTTAAAAAAGAAAAAAAAAGAATCTGAAAGAAACTTTTTAATTATCTTCACAGTGGGCAGGTACATTTCACCACACCCTGGAGCACCTGATTGTCCAACCCAGGGGAGGTACAAGGCTCATCACTGTCCTTGTACCCATGTTTTCTGCTGAGGGATAGTGGAGCACACAGGGTAGTTGCTGAAGCCAATGATCCAAATCAGTGGCCGTACTGATCCAGCCACAGGGGGCTGCAGTTCCTTGGCAATGTGCATTCAGATGGTGCAAATCCTACAGCACAGTACATAGGGACAGCACTGGAGAGGGATGGGAAATGGTATCTGTTTTTCAGATATAATAGGGGGATTGCACTTGGTTAAAAATTACTTTTTCAGTCCAATAGTTGATCTTGTCATACAGTGGGTGACATTTAGAAAAAAAGGAAGCGAAATTTGGAGGAAGAAAGCAAGGAGGTATGTGAAGTACATGAAGATGTGATGCCTTGGGGCAACTTTAACCACACAAAACTGAAAAAGCGATAGCACAAAACTGAAAAAAATGGTTGCATTTTATGGTTGGAGTATATGACATGAAAGAACTGAATACTTTTTAACAAATCAATATTTGCACAATGGAAGTGCCATTTTTCTCTTGAGGCAGTCAGCAAAGGAGCACTTCAAAAGCTGCCTTATAAGGAACTGCAGTTTAAGGAACAAATGTAAAACTAAAGTGCCAGCGTGGCTTCTATTAGACAAGCAGCATGGTTCCTTTTGTCTTTTGTGCTGGAGTTACGGAAACACTAACATGCAATACACTTTTGTAATCCATTTCCTAAACAAAATCATGTCAGATACAAGGTTCAAAGTAGACCTCAGCAGCAGAATAAAGACTGATTAAGAGCAGTTAATGAGTGAATATGAGGTATCTGAACTTCATCCAGCAAGAAAGACAATTTAATTTCATTTACTAGATGTTGCCTTGCTAGACAGCTAGCAGATGCTGAGACTGTAACTCAGACAAGGTATTAATAAAACCTTTTAAAAATATTGTATATTAAGACATTTAGATTTAATGAAAGGATCAATTAGCTTTCCCAATTTTAATCTTAAAACATCCTGAAGCTGTAACAGCCAGATAATATTTCAGTGACATCTGGTCCAACAAAAAGCATTTGATGGGAAATACCTTTACATACAACTGAGAAAAAAAGAGACAAGGTAATGATTTGATAATCTTTTTTCACATTATATTCCTAAAATTATTTACTTTTAAGTTGCTTTTCTTGCCAAAACAATTCTCAGTCTTCACTGTATACCACTAGGTTATTACTATTGCATTGGCTAAAAAGAAAATCAAACAAACACGATAAGGTTTTTTTATTTATGGAAATGTCTGATTTGTTATACACAGCACATTGCTATGCAGTAGTTTAAGAACTGACATTCTCTAAGTGTGGAACTGGAACAGAGAAAATCAAAACCACATGTTTTTGAAACTTTGTGTGCTGCCGAATGACTCTTCAGAATTACTTTGTGCGATGCTGATACTGTTTGCCACTTCATGTTTAATTGAGAAGGGCTCATTTCCACGGACTGCTGGGCAAGCTCAGTGTAGGATCTGCAGGCTGAGGGCTGTTATTCTATGAACCACCACACCTAATTATCTATCCCCTAACTGCAGTATGGTTAACAATTCAGTCAATGATTTCCATGTGACACTAGGGTCCATCTTTCTGCCCCAAAGCAGAGCCATGTCAGCTCTGCCATGCCGGCGGTGTTCCCGGCCTGGGGGCAGCGCCGCTGGCAGCAGGACCCCTGTTCACACAGGCACCCAAGTCTTGACTTTCCCTTAGCTTGGTGGGAGCCATGGCAGCACAGGGTGTGGCACAGCAGTGACATCTGCCTGGGGGCTCAGACGGTGCTGCAGGCCTGAGCGTAGCTCGGGGTTGCCTTTTCCCTAGTGTGTGATGGTAGCCCAGTACACCAGGCTGTACTTTCCAGTCTTTTTAGCTTTAGGGTAAATCAACAGAAACCACGTTCATAACTTTTTCTTAAATGAAGAATTATCCTAGGGAAGGTTGGGGGGGATAGGACTCAATCTATACACATTTCTCTAAGGATAATTATTTTTTATTTCTCTAAAGAGCTAAGTAGTTGCTCTTTTAAAAGGAGTTGCTGAAAAAGAACACTCCTTTTATTCTGGCATAATGTTCCATTATCTCTGATGATCAGGACAGTTATGTAATCATTGCTTTTATGTTCCCAAATGAATTTATAAGTAATAATATGCACTGTCTTCTTCATCAACCAAAAACATCAATGGCATCAACATAACCAGTCAGTAAATATTAAAACTTGTGAACGTTACAATAATGGAGATACTCTCTGAGTTTATGGATGGCTAAGTTCACTTTCACACTTAAAAGCTGGGAGGGACTTGAGTGGTTGTTGATGAACACAAGTATGGTAAATTAGTACAGATCAGGAAGAATGATAAACATTGCCGTACATTGCGCAACCATTTTTGTCAGTGTGTAGTTATGGCTGTGCTTGGTCATTCTCTGCAGCAGATGTACAGTTGAACTTTCATGAGCATTTTTTCTTGTCTTTATTTAATTTCCCTGTCTTTAAATGAGCAAAATAGTTCACTATTTCTAAGTGTAAAAACAGTTTCTGAGGAAGAGCACTGAAATGTTATTCTGAAATCCTATTTAGATACTGCACAGTCTTTCAGAACGTTTCCCAGTGTAACATTCTTGAAAGAGAATAGAAACAAACGATCTGTGTAGTTCATGAAAGACAGTTCTAAAACTATAAAAAAGGGACAAATTTAATGGCTAAACCTGGACACCATTCTCTTCTGCAGTACTACACAGGTCTGCCATTTTACATGAGTTATTTTTTCCATGTGGCTGAGTACAATGTTCCTACCCCCAAGAGTTCAACAAACCACTGATGTGTTAGGTCAATTATTTTTTCCTGTTGTTTTCTTTCAGTCCTGTCTGTGCGGCTCTTCATATCTTTCTGTACTGTATTATTTTCAAACTATCACCTGGTGATCATTGACAATTCATCTTGCACTGTACTGTATTCCTGAAAAGATTACCTGTAGCAGCCCATCAGATTTCTGTATACACATAAATGCCTATATAAGAAGAGGAGGAAAAATATCTTCCAGCTATTTATTATATTTGCATATAGTGCCATGCAGAGTGCAGAGATTTAAGATTAATTTAGAGCTAATGTGTAACAAAAACAAATAGCCATCATCTTTTGTTCAGATCTAACCTGAATACTGCTGCATGATACTGTCTATGTTGTATGGGCTTACTGCTGATCACCCGTCACCTGCCAGTTCCATGTTTGATATGTACTGTTAACAAGCCCAAATACCTTTGTAGCCTTGTAGTTCTAAGGCACGTGTACATTTTCCCTACAAAATACCTCTAGTCCAGTCCAATCCTTTCAGACTTTCCAGCCCAGCAGTTCAGCAAGATACGTGTTTGTTTGCACAGCTGCATCATCACTTTGTCTTTTGATTTGATAATCTTATCTATCTATTTACTTGGGGGAAAAAATTAACATTTGTCAGTTAGAAGTTCTTGTAAACAGGCTAGGCCCCAAAAGAGACATGTACTTTACAGATAGCATGCAGCACATTCTGTCTCCTGTTTAATCTTTCATGAGCTCAGTAATCACAGGCAAGTCACTAATCTCTCTGCTTTCCTTTCTGCACTGGTGAAACAGTTGTGGTAAGAATATTCTGTGAGGGTTTAGATGTCTTTTCAAAGCTTTGTGAAACTTTTTTAAATACTGGGAATTTTGTACAAGTTGAAACTGAGGAGCTAACTTGACTGAGATAGCAAAGCAGAGTAAAATTAGTAGAAACCAAGACATAACTTCTATTCTGTATCAGTGAAAAGCTTCATTATAAAAGTTCAGGCAGTGTGGTGACAAAGGCAGTTTAGATAGCACCAGGGACCAGGCCCATAGCTGATTTGTGGTAGCATGTCACGACAACGCCGTGTCTTTGTCCCTTTCCTCTTGCAGTATCGGTCAGGGCGGGATCCTCATCGAGGCTCAGACAATGTTTCCAATAAGTCTTCGGACAGCGACGTCAGTGATGTCTCGGCCGTGTCACGGACCAGCAGCGCTTCCCGTTTCAGCAGCACGAGCTACATGTCTGTCCAGTCAGAGCGTCCAAGGGGAAACAAGAAAATAAGGTGAGCATGGTGAGCTAGAGTGTCAGCTATAGCTGTGTAATTTTTGTAATTGAACACTTGTCGATACTTGTATTTGACATTAGCATTTTGCCTAGAATGACATTTGCAGGGGTTTTGCAAAATACTGGCTTAGATGTCTTCTTCATCTCATGTTTTTTCAGGTCTTCATGGTATTTGTTTTTAGTCGAGTTTTGTCATCTTGGATTATCTAACATACACTAAAATAACAAACATATGCTGTCAGCAAGCATTAGACACACTTTCTGAAAACCATTTTGTAAAATATACTTAATATGGCTGAAAAGACAGTTTAACTTGAAAATTTGTGCCAGCAGAGGCATTTTATTTTCCTTTTAAATAGAATGCTGAACTTTTATAGATGTATTATTTAATACTTACACAGACCAATTCAATTTATTTAGTACTCATGCTAGTCCAATTTAACTGTAGGTGTACAATCACTGAACTGCTCTTCAATAAGATGTGCGTTGTGTATCTGTGACCAAAACACAGCATTTTCTTTGCCTACACCCTGTGTGCTCTCAGAGGAGCTTTGGCTTTCATTTGGTGCACAAATGAAAGATAATTTTTCTGGAAGGTGTAACCTGCCTCCATCACCTATATTAATTCTCAGAAAATTGTCCTCTTGAAAGAAAGCATTTGCAAGAATTGTTTAAGCATCTGCTTATATGAGCATTGTTAGGACCACATTGTTTCTGTCATACAGTTCTTTCTAAATGTGAGGTATTGCCGTGCAGGTTTTATTTGAAGAGGGAGTTGAAGACTGTCCTCAGAGAATATGTTCCAAGGCTCTCTACTGTAGGCTGGACTCCTAGCCAGCATGACTTACCTTATGTCTGCTTTTATCCTTTAGTTTTTATTTAATTTCTTTTGCGTTTCCTTTCTTCATGCATGCTGTTCTCCATGACCTTAACTTTAATTTATTCTTTTCTTTTTTCTTTTTGCATGCCTTTTTCAATTTCTGTTGACTTCAGAAGGACAAGGGATATAGAGGGGAAAAAGGAGGGAGGGCTGGAAGGGGATGAACCAGATGAAGTATTTCCTGAGGAGGAAGAAAAAGAGGAGGAGGAAAAAGCAAAGGAGCAAGAAATTAATGAAAAAGGGGAAGGGCAAGAGGTGACAGAGAACTGTGATAAGGAGGAGATCAAAAAATCAGGGCATGATGAAAAAGCTCAAGAAGACCAAGCTGAGGAAGGGAAAGAGGATGACAGGTAAAATACTCTTCTGTTTATACAGATCTATTCTTTCTCCTGTACCAGTACCCTGCCTGTCTTCCCTTTTTATTCCCTTTGCTTGCTTATTGCCTATGCTCTCTGCAGCTCTTTTTTTGTTTATTTTTGCTTTCAGTCATCATGCTTTCATATTTAATCAAGTTTCATTCTCAGCTTCAATGAACTTGTTCTGCATACCAAATGAAGCAGCACACCAACTTGGCTCATTAATATGCACACAACTGCAGCATATTATTTTTTAAATTGGTTTAGACTGAAGTTTGGGTTTGACTATAATAAACAGTAGAAATTTTAAGCTTCTTTATTATATTCCCTACTTGACTTAGTATTTCATGGAAAAATGTTTTGAGTGACAACTCAGCAGTATCTTTAGTTTTATTTATGGCCATACCAAAGAAGAAAATTTGGATTTTTTTTTTCAGTCCTCTTTGTGGCACATACTGATTGACAATCAATGTGGATAAGCAGAGTCTTCCTTTTTCTTCTTTTGTTCCATGCTAATAACTGTCAAGGATTGCTGTATTGTGGAGGGGTCATGCAGTTCAGCTGCTGTGTTGTATCCAGAAACATTGCAGCACAACTGACTGGTTTTATCAGATAATATTCTAGAATTATAGATTTTTCCACAAATCCTTACAACAATGTAAAGGTCTGACATTTTGTATTGCAAAATCCATGTATGTTGCATTGAGAGAAATACAATATTCCTTCTTTCTCCATTAAAAAAATGAATTTCAGATTTGATGAATATTCTTGCCATTCTCAGTCACACAAAAATGGCAGAAAATCTCAGAAAAATACATTTTCTTTTAGCTTGCCAATTCTGCACTACCTCTGAATAACTTCTGCCTGTAAAATTGTGCTCATATACATTAGAAGTAAGCACACAGCAATCTATGGAAATCCATTTTGTTTCCTTGCTACAAACTTACACATGTACATGCCTGTGTAGGCTCACACAAATAGCAAAACAAAGGGGATACAAAGAGAGAATCAAAATGCCCACCGTATAGTCTTGGGTGGTACGGACTATTTCAGCCTTTATATATTGTGCCATCATTCCTTCATTCATGTTCATGCACTTTAGAGTTTAGCAAAAACAGTTGTTTAGAAACAGCTGTCTTTAGGAGTGCCTTGGCATATGTGTTCCAGGGACTGCTGTATGGTAGTGTATGAAAGGATTGTTTAAAGACCTTTTTCTCTTCCATTTCCCACTGATTTCCCAGTCTAATGGATCTGGAAGTCCTGCCTTTCAAGAGCATGACTCTGCTCCTGGTTTCTAGATTTCACTCAGGCTGCTCATTAGCCAATATGCTGTCCCCCATAGAAAGTAAAGTCCTCTTTGAGATACAACTCCTTGTTTCCTGTGCCAGCTTGTTCTTCTGGTTGCTAGCTGCTCTCTGCCTTCAGGAAGAAGTGACACAAGTCAGGAGTCTCTACTCGATAAAGAAACAAGATGTTATTAAGTGACTGTTGTGCAGTGACTTTTGTTTGTGTTAGATTTTGGCTCCCTTCATGGAAATCAGTCTCTAATATTAATTTGCCCACTTTGCACATTTTGACCACTTTTAGTATGCACGTTGAGAATAAACAGAAAAGTTTATATTCACCTTCCTTTCCCATGGTAGAGTCAGTGCTCATTTTTTAGTATTGTCTAAACATTTTTCTAGGGTAAGAACCAAACAGAAAAGCCAGACTGATTCCTGGATAGGGGCAGGTATAGGTATCTATACACATTTATATACACACATAGTTGTGTATCATTAACATATTGAAATATTGTGACTTGTGTATTCAGTGGACAAGCCCGAAGGCAGGATCAGTTGTCAGCATTTTTGCTGACAAATCCAGTGCCTTCTGCTCATTTCTCTGGCAATTTATAAAACAACTTACACTTGGTAATTTGTAAGATAAGGTAATGACTTCAGCTTCCAAAAAATAATGTGTTCAGACACACCACAAATATTAAAAACAACCAAACATATCAATTAAACATATCAATAGTTATTTGAGAGCAGAACAAAGGCAGCCAGTTCTTCCTTGATAGAATAGTAGTAAGTGATCGTCCAGTTCTTGGGATCTTGGGCATCAAGGAAAGCCATATTGCAAATGGGAATTTTCAACATGTATTTTTACTTCAGAGGTGCATCTTTAGTTGGACAGCAGTCACCTATCCTCTGTGCACATTGGAATGCAGGGGCTGCTCACAATCACTCCATCACCAAAAATTACCTTGTTAAGGGTACCTCATACCTCTTGATGTTACTGTGTTTATAGTCTTTCTGAAAAATGGTAATAGTCCCACTAAGGTCTTCAATCTGCTGAGATCATGGGTGGGTTGAAATGACTGTGGACACAGACATCCATCGCTAATGCATCCCATGCCTATTTTAAAGTACTTTGGCACAATCAAAGGCATTAGCTTTTGGAGCACTGGAGCACATTAAATCAGTTAATCTTTTTTGGCAGAAATAGTTGCAGCATCAGATTTTGCCTTCATTTAACCTTGTAAAACTAAACTTTGGCATATGCTTGACCTATAGGGAAATCATAATTGTGTTTTTTCTTGGCAGTACATGTTAGCAAACAAAGGGTGGCTCCAGCTTTGCTGTTGAGTATTCATTATGTACAGTTCACTGACATTATTTCTTACTCCATCTCCATGATAATCTCAGGGCCAAAAATAAAGCCTTCTTAGATTTAATCTTTGATCGTTAATACTTTTTTATTGAGGGTAATCTGTTTAAGACTGCTCTAAATTTTATCCTTTCTTAACATTTTTCTAAGTATCAACCCTAAGCATTAATTCTGATAGTCACAATGGTTTTGTTTTGCCATATGAATACACAGCAAATGTAATCACAGAGCAGGATTTCACTGTTGAAATACAGTAGAAAAATACAACCTCTGTTCCAAGCACACAGTCTAAATCATGAAATAACGTATGAGTCCGGAGAGGGAAGCACAGAACAAAGAGATGTTCCACATGATAGGAGATAGCTTCAACACTGTTTTGGGGACATCTTGACAACAGAGAATAAATGCTAAGAGGAGATTTGAGGAAAGAAAATAAGATACCTTTGTGAACGTTTCTGGAGAGCTCTTTTCAAGTATTCAAGACAATGAGGACAAAACATGAGGTTCTTGCTAAAAATATATCAAGTGGATGAGGGGCATGTTTGATGATCAGAGAAGTTATCTTTCAGTCCTGAATGAGAGAAGATATGATAAGGAACAAGTGCTAAAATACTAAGAAATAAGGGTGAATTATGTACAACAGTGTAAAAGAGAGTGTAACTTTTTACTGCTGTGTGGAGGAAGATGAAACAGACAAATAGAAAGGCTACGAAACTTACCTTTCCTCTAGTATCCTGGAAGGGGTTGTTGGGTAAATTGCCAGAGCTGGAGAAAAGCACTGCAGTATGTGTCATTTGAAATGGTGAGAGAGTGGACAAAGAAATTATCTGTGTGGGTGGACAGAGAGGGCAGAGATGTGAAATAAAAGCATGTGCAAGTCACAAAGTTTTGCTATGTATTTGGAAGGAATCAGTGACATCCCATCTGAAGAAAGGAAGTGAATTCTAAAAGACAGTAGAAGGAATAGAGCTGATTAAGTAGGAAGATGACACAACCAAGAAAGGAAAGTTTGTAGTGGAAAAATTCAGCTGGGATGTAATTTTGCAGAGCACTTCAAAATTCAAGAAACAGAGTGCAACATATGGCTTTAAGTAATGTATTTCTTCAGATACAAAACCTTTTCTCTTCCTAAAGGTTCTTCATGCTTTTTGGGCCCCTTCCTTTGCTAGGTATACAGATTCATTTCAAATTCACTTTCTAGTTCTAGTTCATTCAGCAAAAAAAATTCTTTACAGAATTTAACTTTTAGGTTTTATAACTGATTCCTGATGAGTATTTGTTCCTTAGTTTTTCATTAAATTGTAATTTTAGTATTTCAGGTTTTATGAGCCTTCCACTGTGACTGCAGCTATTAACAGTTAAATGCAGTATTTTTCTGGAAGAAAAAGCATGTCAATGCAGTCTTTGCAAGCTCCTTTACAGTGGTGGAAGCCAGTAATGTTTTTGAAAATGTTTATTCCGGTAAAAATATAAAAAACTGTACAAAAGATAACAAACACCAAGAATCCATTTTCAATGTGTATGTACTGTTTGGTTTCTTAAAGCTATTTCAAAAGTATTACAATGATTGCTTCAACTGCATTACTGGATGGAAGAAGTTAATTGTATCTAACCTTTATAGCCAAATAGGCCATATGTTTGGAAGAGAAAACAGAGTCTGAGACTCTTTCCCCAGTGCATGATCAGTCTTTTAGCAAAATTGCAGCACAGGCAGTCTGTGCTTCCAGTAGCAATAGATAGATAGATAGATAGATAGATAAAGGTTCACCCAGTGTCATTTCTGCCATGGAAGGAGAGAGAACTTGGGCCCAGTTTTGTCAATGTTCATGTGGTTTTTCAGAGAAAGCATGCCAGCATGCAGTTTCCTGCAGCTCTCAACAGAAGATGTTGGTCTAACAATTTTTTCAACATGACAACAAAGTGATATTGCGATCCCTGGGATGAGAATGGCAGGTTGCAGTACAATGTTCTCCAGCTCTTTTCAGCTGCAAAACATTGCATTGTCCAGGCAATTGGGGCAGGTGTGATGCACTGGGTCCTTGAACAAGAAGCAGCAACTTTATTTTGTGTCTCTCTAACATAACTCTTCTGCACACTGATGACTAGATAAGCACAGCTGCTTATGTATTGCCAGTCTGTGTCTTTAAAATCAGAGAACCTAAAATAAAGTTTTATTCTGTTAGATTTTGTTAGTATTACTGAGATGGGTAGACTTAGAGTTTTATGACAAACTCTCGCCTGTTTGCAGCACAGATTCAAAGCCGCTACTTTTTAATGTAAGATTTTTAACTTCAGTTTTCTACAGCAAGGCAAATACTCAAAAGCTATAAATTCATAGAGCTACTGGGTCTGTACCAACACACATGGACAATAATTGGGCCATTTAGTTTTTTACATTTTCATAGATGACATGCAGAAGAAAATTATGTGTAGCTTCTGGAAAAATATTATGGAAAAATATGCAAAATATCAATGGTTCCAAAAGGAATTATATTAACAAATACATTTGTTGTGAAATCTGTACTGAGAATAGAATACAAGTAATTTAAGAAATCTAGTAAAGATACCTGTTTCTAACTTACTTGTCACCATCTACAGAACCCTTGGAGACCTGTTTTTTCCTGTTACTTTGAAGTAAATACAAAAGATATATAGGCTCCTTTACAGTTAGTAAATTCATTTTGATGCACTGGGATATAATAAATTAAAGAATCTGGAAGTATACATTATTAACAGGTGAGTAAAAATACCTCATTTGAAACAGTCTGCAGTTTTGATATACGATGCCTAGCAGGGAACTCAGACATTTTTTCTTTGACTCCAGTGCAATATCATTGAGACGGCCTCCCTCTCCATGAAATGCAGCCTGCACTTTAACCTCTGTTGAGCCAGCTCTGACCTGTGCTCCATAAAGCACTGATGCACTCCTGTTACTAAAGTTTATTTTAAAACTATCCATCAGTAGTTTAAACAAAACAAAAAAACTCCACAAGAGATGCAGGGAGAAAGCCCTGTAGACATGTAGGGAAGCAGAGATGAAGGAAAAAATTAAAATGATGGTTTGAAACAAATATAAATGTTGAAAGTAGTTTTTGCACTTTTAAGTGTTTTATAAAAAGATTTATTTTCTGAAAATATTTAAAACTAGATTGAATCATAAGACTTTCAATAGACAGACTTTTTTATCTTTATTTGTACAGGATTGAACACAACAGATCTGTTAACAAGAATAGCAACACCAAAAACTAGAAGTGAGGTAGAAACTTATAAAAACAAGGAATTGAATATTGAAGCTTATAAGGCTTTTCTTTCTTGGACATTATGCTTGGACAGATATGGTTCTGTCTTAGTGATGTATGTTTTCACTCTTTTTGCCTGAGTATTATTTTAACAGAAGAGTGACAAGATTCAGTAAAGTATTCCTAAAAATGTATATTATTAAAAATAATTAATCGGTTTATCACTTAGCCTTCCAAGAAACAAACATAAACTCCTTCATGTTACTTCTTAGAAGTATCTCTGAAATGTAGTTGCTGGGTTTTTGCCATTGCCTTTGAAACACATTGCCAGACCCATCTGGTAAGTACTTTAATTAAGGATAAGGGGCCCAGTGCTGGTCTTACTGTTGTGTGCTTAATGGCCATGGAAAGATTATGCTCCAGTGGTTGGGCATTGCCCACATATCTGATTTTAATGGGTTTTGACCAAACATTGGAACATTTTCAGTAATTTCACTGTACCTGGGTGGTGTTCATACTTCTCTTAGCGTCCATAATGTGCTACCTAAACAAGCTGGGAGATGTATCATCAGGTAGCCTCTAACAGGAAATAAAATTTCCGTACAAATACCACTGAGAGCCCAGCACTTCCCAGATAGTAGCCATAACATAAACATGATTCCTATGGAGACCCAAGGTAAACAAGAGGAGAGTTGCTCCAAACTGGCATGGTGTGCCAAGTCCACATTGCCTCAGCAGGGACATCTGGTCACAGACCTGCCTTCTCCAGCTAAGAAAAACAAAGGTTGCAGGCTCATGTTCAGAAATATGTGAGACACCTTTTTTTCACAACATCTTCTTTTTTATGATGGTCTTAAGTTTTCTGTATGCTTTTATAATTTCCCCCAGAGACCAAAAGTGACTCAAAGTCATTTTGTCAAAGTGATAGAAGTCAGACAGACAAGATCATGATGTCCCAGATAATATCTCTTTGGTTGAAGTAATTACGGCTTCAGATCTCTTGCTCATGTCCGTTTAGTTCTCAGTCCCAGAAGATCAATTCGGAGACATGCTACGAGTTTGGGACATGTTAGCAGTGCCTATTCTGACCCTGATTTTTCAGAGTCCTCAAGCAACCCAAATTTACAAGGATGAAGGAAATGTTAGAGTTGTTTCATTCTTTAGACAGCCACTGCCACATACATGCACATAAGCATTAAAACGAGCCTGAGCATATTTCCTTTGTGCAGTACTAATCAAAGCAATACAGTCGTTCATGAGTGAAGTATAGATGCAGCTATAGTGAGATCCATATTGCTGACAGCAATTTATTTAAATGAAGCCCTTTCAGGATATCTGGATCTTCCCTGTGTATTACGTGATTTTTTCTTAATGTAATCTCAGTAGTGCATCCTGTCCAGTTCCCCCAAGTTCTTCCAAAGTTTTCTGTCAATGAGTTTTCTAAATAAGTAAATTTCCCTCAGAGCAATTTCAGTTAAGCCAGATGATTAATCATGGTACTTCTTACCCTCAGGCAAAACATGGTATCTCTTACCTCTATATATTTTGAGCATTTCAGCCTTCGAGTCTAAAATTTTCTCACTTTCCTGACTCAATTTTACATTATTTCTCTGGTGATTTGAGGTCTGGGACACATACTGGATTTAATGTCTGGTTTTGCAATTCACTGCTTGCTTTTCATTTCATAGACCTCTACTCAGCACTTGCAGAAACAACACTGAGCAGCACTAAGCAAGTTTGCAGTGTAGATTGTGACTTAGTAGTGCTAATACAGAAAATTGGGCCCTCTCCTCCATTCCTGTTGGAAGACCTAATTCAACAGCAAGTTGGAACAGGCACACAACATTTAACTTTCACATTGAGTACATGCAAGGTGCATTTCTGCAAGAGAACACTCTCGATCAAGTCAGGTTACTCATGATCAGTTTTCATTTAGCAAGCTGGTTGTTACCCAGCTTTTACAAACACAACTGCTTTTTGCCAGGCTGGGTTAAAGAAGATGGTTTCTAAACTCAAGGAATTTGGATGTTGTTCAAAACTCACTCGGTCTTTGACTGCAATGTATTTATTGCCAAGCCTCCAGAGCTCATATGGACTTCTTTTATTACCAGTGAATATGACAGCTGACTAATGAAAGACTTCTAGACCTCAACTAATTTTCTAGCTAGTCTTCTTTTACATCCACACAGAGTAAATGGCTGGTTTAGTTCACTGTATCAAAGAAAGGGATTTCGTCAAAGAATCATTACTGTTAGCAGGGTAATAAAGCTTTTCTGTATCTTTGTGGAGGAAAACTTCAACATTTATCAACACTAGATGAGTATTAATATAATCTTCATTATAATTTCAATTTAAATTAAAAAAATTATCAACTCTATTTTTAGTTTAAAAAATAGCCAATTATTCTATCAGAGAAGGTCAGAAATTTTATCAAAAATCTCTGAAGCCCTGTGTGTAATTCAGCTGCTAGTGTTTGTAACAGTTAGCTGTTACAGTGCTTTTTCTGTATCACTCATTTGTTGTGGCAATGTTTCGTAAATAACCTAATGGCCTGACCCCAAATGATTTTGAAATTTGTTCCTATTTGGAAAAACGTATGCTAGAGATGTCATGGAATAAATTATACTTCTATTAATTTATAATAATAAAGTAGTGTGGACAGCTTTATATTTACCAGAGAGGGAGATCCAGCTCAAGACAACCAATGTACGGTAGCAGGTGAGGTATTCCTGATTTGTAAAGAAAGAGACCTTTGAAAAAGAAATGTCATATCAAAATATTGCTACTCATATTTTGAGATGTGGCCACAAGTTTTCTTTGAATAGTAATATACATAACAAAATAGATTATAAACACTGCCCTATTTTTCCCCCCAACTTTCTTGTTATAATTTCAATAAATTAATCCTAATAATTAAGTCAGTCCATCAGCTATTAAAGATTTATACCACCAATAAGTTAATAGAATAATTTTTGATCAAGTGGATCTCCAGAGACTAAGTCATTATAATTTTGAACCTGCAGTGTCTCTCTTTGATGTGAATTGGCAGAGGAGTACGTGCATTGGCCGGAAGCATTGTTCCCATGGAAATGTTATTTCCTACATCACAGCTGTCCCCATAATACTGTTTTTGTTAAATTTCTTCAGTAAATTAATGAAATAAGAGCCTCTCTGATTGAGTTAAAAGATCTATTAAGAATGGCATTAAAATTCATCTCCTGCATGTAAAAAGCAGTAAACAAAGTCTTCAGTGGGTCTTCCAGTCTCACAGGAGACATTTATTAGAAAATATCTATTACAACAATTGAAAATTTGTTAAAATCCTTTCCTTAGGACATCACAGCCCACAGCAGTACTACATACATGGCAACGTGGATTTTCACTATTATGGATGCCTTATTTTCATTAGGGATCATTACCAGAGAACTAAGCTGGAAAGCAGTAATATTAATTTTGCTTTGAATTTGAAATAAAGAAATAAAGAAACCTGCAAGGTCTGCCAAATGACTTGTGTAAATATGATTCTCTGGTACATATGCTTATGGCAGAGCAATGAGATTACAAGTTGTCATTTCCAATACTGCCGTAAAGACGTCTGAAAAATACAAACAGCATCCTGAAAAATCCTACCAACAATATACAGTACAATGGAATTTATTGATACCTTCTACTTCACATTTAAAAGTATTAACAACATTGTAGATTGGAAAAATGCCGTGCTTCATAACAGTGGTTTTAGTAAAGTGCATTAATTGGTTAGTGAAAAAAAGATCAAGTTGTTCATAATAATTTTAGTCTATCAGTCATGGAAACAAATAACATCTGTTAACATCTTTACTTAGTCTTTGTAGAATAAGTGATATTCTTTGTAATTTGTTAGTCATTACAAAGTCACTGGGTATAAGGATTCTGTACTGCTCCCTGTGCTGCTTTCTGCCATAGACTGGTGTGGTTCAGAACCAGGGCCTGGTTTAAAAGACAGTTTTATAAATCTTTAGCAGTATGTTACTACTGCAGAACTTACCAAGTTAGTGAAGAGGGAAGAGGAAGCTGAGCTGCAGGGCTGGGGTTCCTGTCACTGGGATTTATTTTGAGCTGGCAGATGGATCATGATATCAGAGTGGGGGTTTTAGTTTGTGTTTGGGCGGGGGGAGGGGGTATTTTTGGTTTTCTGGCCTAAACAAATGATTCCTGATGAAATTTGGCACTAACTGTACTAATCACCCAGTTTTTAGAAAAGATTTCTGTTTCTGTAGACAAAAATCTGACCGAGATGCCTTCCAACTCCACAACTAATTCAAAAACTGCAGCCAAAGACTGCAGGTTTTTACCTATCACAACAGGATGAGATTTTCTATTTAGTACATATGTTACTATGAGCATTTATTGTGTCTGCACCTGCTTCATGGAAAATATAACAGCCAAAAATAGTATCAATTAGTTCTAAAATTAGTATTTTCTTGTAAACTTATTAAACGCTTTCAAGTCCATCAGAAACTGAGAGAGCTTGGATGAAGTTTCTGACTTGTTTTTTACTACCTAATATCCAAAGATATTGAGTAAACCAAGTTTTTATCTGGAAGCTGTTTAGGATCTAGAACATATGCCCACAGTGCAGTCCATCTTACCCAGTGCAAGAGTCACAAGCCATACACTGTCCCAGGTAAAGTGGCTTCAAATCAGTTTCACTGCCTTTAGGGCAGGATCCTTTTGCACTGTGAAATCTTCCCTCTCCTTAACCCAAACCTCACAAACAGTTTCTTTCCTTCTTGGTCAGATATCAAGGAAATGGTCTGCCTAAAGCAGGAGATACCAAGACTAAATCAAAGATCTTCTTGTGAGACCTACTTCTCTGCTTCTCTTCTATGAGGATTTCCTTAGGCACTTTATGAAATTCCCCTCTGGCTACGCAACAATTCCAGAAAGCATTGTTTTCCAAGTAGCCAATTCTAATCTTTGTTTTTGGGAAGTTTCTCTGCCAATGTTTTGTAATCTTTCTGTAATTCAGTACAAATATTGATGAACTGGAGAGAAAAAACAGATCATTTCTGATTGTCTGCTGTAGTAGGAGTCTGGAAGACTTTAAAAGTACATTTTTTCCAGAGAGTAATTACACTCCATGTTTTGAAAAACAGGTGAGTCTCTGCAAAGAGATAATGAAGATTAATGCCTTTAAGAAATCCAAAGCTTTAACATTGCATTTCCAGAAGGTCATGCTTGAATAGCAGTTTTATAGTTGCTTACTGTTTTTCTTTAAAAGCATTCAGAAAAACCTTATGGGCAAGAATTGAGCTGATGAATATCAGAATTTGAAAACAATCTCAGGTTTCTGATCTCGTCAAGGAATTTAAGGCTAAGTCTAGACCAGTAAGCAAGGTAGGGCCAGGACACAGTCTTGATCATCCATATGGTTTAAACAGCTTGTGTTCTCTTTGGCATAGCTTTGTGCTGGACACACTGATAAGGTGCCCCTGATTCGGATCAGGGACAATTCAGGAGATAGCATAGGTTGGGGTCAGTTTCCTCTAGGCAGGATACCTGAGAAAACCCTGTTTTGGGAAGAGTGTAAGCTGGTTTGAGCTAGCCTGCTGTGCTTACAGAGGCTGTCAAGGTCAGAGAACAGGCCTGACACATTTGATTAACTGCTATAAGTGTGGCACAGGACTCTCCATTGGCTACAAGGACCATATTAAACTTCACAGAATCATATAATCTCCTGAGTTGGAAGGGACCCACAAGGATCGTTGAAGTCCAACTTCTGGCCCTGCACAGGACAGCTCCAAGAATCACACCATGTGTCTGAGAGCATTGTCCAAACACATCTTGAACTCCGTCAGGCTTGAGGCTGTGATTACTTTCCTGGGGAGCTGTTCCAGTGCCCGACCACCCTCTGGGTGAAGAACTTTTTTGTAATATCCAACCTAAACCCGACTGCGACACAGCTTCAGGCCTTTCCCTTGGATCCTGTCACTGGTCACCACAGAGAAGAGATCAGTGTCTGCCCCTCCTCTTCCCCTCAGGAGGAAGTTGTAACTGCAATGAGGTCTCTCCTCAGTCTCTTCTCCAGAGTGAACAGACCAAGTAACCTGATTTGCTCCTCATACAGCTTCACCTCAAGGCCTTTCACCATTTTTGTTGCCTTTCTTT
Source organism: Ifrita kowaldi (assembly GCA_013398055.1). Classification (NCBI taxonomy): domain Eukaryota; kingdom Metazoa; phylum Chordata; class Aves; order Passeriformes; family Cinclosomatidae; genus Ifrita; species Ifrita kowaldi. The sequence continues at coordinate 643,533 of VZRS01001356.1, forward strand.
GTGCACTCTCTAAGAGCTTAATACTTTTCTTATGTTGTGGTGCCCAAAACTGCCTCCAGGACTTGAGGTGCACCCCAGCCCAGAGCACAGCGGGACAATCCCCTCCCTTGCCCAGCTGGCGATGCTGTGCCTGATGCCCCCCAGGACACGCTTGGCCCTCCTGCCTGCCAGGGCACTGCTGGCTCATATTCCCTTTGCCAGTGACCCCCAGGTACCTTTTTGGGGTGCTGGTCTCCAGACTCTCCTTCCCCAGTCTGTACATACATCCCCCATCCCAGGTGCAGAATCCAGCACTTGTCTTTGTCAGACTTCATATAGTTGGTGATTTCCCAGGACTCTAATTTGTCAAAGTCTCTCTGCTGAGCCTCTCTGCATTCAAGGGAGTCAGGAGCTTCTCCTAATTTAGTATCATTAGCAAACTTACTTAGAATACCTTTGACATCATAGGTATCTGTCAGTCTGACTCACCTCAGTTGGCTAACGTGATATATTTTTAATACTATTTAGTGGCTAGGGCTCTCCACCTTTGGTTTTAAATTACATATATATATATATATATCTTACTGTAATTTCTTTTCTATTGTCTTATTTTTCACTTGTGTTTTTAAAGAACTTTCTGCTTTAGCTTTGCGAATTTATTCCTCTAAAATTTATCCATCTTTCCTTTTTCTTTTTTCACTGGAAAACTGAAGTATCTGAAAAGTTGCTCGCACTGAGACCTGTCTCCAGCTCTTGGTTTCCTCAAGAGGTTTCCTGGATTTTGGGATAATGCAGGAAGCAACATTCCTGTGTGAGCTTTGCCCTGCTCTTGTTGATAGTTTGGTCCTGTTAAGCCAAAGACAATTGCCTGGCTGCCACCTTCACTCTGCTTTTACTGTAGGCTGCGGGCTGCCACACAGCTGGGGTTGTGTGCTGATTTTGCTCTTGTTTTAGTTCTAATAATGGTATTATTATGTCATTATGCACATATTATTTGGACTAGGATAATTATTTTATTCTCCCCTTTATTTTATTCTCTATACCCCCCGCCCAGCATCCAGCTGTATATTCTCTTTGCTGAGGATATTTTTAAGATTATTATAAGACACCTTGAGAACTCTATTTTTACTGCATATCTATTCATTGACTCATACAATTTCATAAATTGCTTTTATATGATGTCTGTTTTACAATACTGTTGAACATATTTAACCGGATGTGTGTGAGATTATGTTTGTGTATATGTACATGTAAAGAAAACTTCCAGTAATTTCTGTTTCCTGTTAAGGCAAAAGGTTGTATGATTTACTCTCTAAATTTTACTCTGAGGTCAACCTTTCTATTACCTCAGAAAGGAACCAAATCTGATGTACAACATCCAGTTTTCCTGAGAATGATCCATTTGTGGCACTGTCAAACAGCAGGCTGGGTAGAAGGATGGTTTCTACTGGGGAGGATATCAGGCATCTACCAAGAATAATTAGTGAGTGGGGGTTTGGATGGCTAGAAAGGATTCAGAGTGCTGATGAAGGAAGTGCTCATGACCACTCTAGGTTTACTATGAGGCACTATAAACCACTCAGAACTCTCCTAGTATGTATTTCTCAAAGTATTTTTTGCTAAGAAAGGAACTGGGAAAAAACAAAGTGCCTGCTGTGGGGTGGCTCTCTCCAAGGGCTGTTTGCACGTTAGGACTGTAACAAAGATGTCTTCTCTGCTGCTTTTAGAGAAGGGGGAAAAAACCCAAACCTTTAATTGAAACAAATAGTGTTAGAGCTCTACTGGGAAAAAAAATAGAGGTTTGTGAATGGATTTTTAGTATCAGCCATTTGTACTAGTATTTGGTATATCCACTTAAATCTAAATCCCTTTCTCCTCATTTGAAATCCCCTTCCTACCTTTGTCAAAAAGTTGGCCAAGAAAAGGTGTCTGACTGAAGTCTACATCATTATTGGCAGGAGTACACAGCAAAACATTTTGTGATACAGAAGCCTTTAGACAGCAGCCAAGAAGCAAACTTTAGTAATTCATAGTACTTTCATAGCTAACTGCACAGTGAAACTATAGTGACCAACCTCTTTAAACACACGGATTTATTTAATAAGGGCAACTATTGTAATCCATTCCACTTAAATAGAATTATACATCTTGGAAAGGACACAAAAAGCACTTCGAAGGCACATTAAACTCAGGAAATGGTGACTTTCTCTTCAGTTTAACTTTTATATTAAAATGCAGAATATTTCTGTTTCCACTGATTGCATAGGACCTTTATTGAATGGTAATATCACTTATAAAACAATGCATTAATTACTATTTTCCATATGACAGGAACTCATTGATTTTCTGGGTATTATTTTTAAAAAATGGATCACTTAAATAGGTTGTTCTGCAAACAGTGAAAAACTTTCTTCCCCCATCAGCCTGTGTATGCAAATAGGCTTCTATTAGGAGAGATTCGATAATGACTTCTTCTGCAGTCTTTCCCCAAAGAGGCATCCATAAGATCTCTCTCCAGGGATCTGTTTTCAAAACAGTTTTAGAAACTAAATAGCTTTAGTTTCCTACTGCTCTGTCAAATTTGATCTGATTTTTAAAAAATATTGAAAAGAGAGAGACCTGACTGAAAACACTCTCACATTAATCCTATTTCCTTTGAGAACCTGGATTAAAAATAGCATTACTGGATAAGGGGCTTCAATTTTCTGATTCTTAGTAAAATTTTGCTTAAGATAAAGTTGAAGATACTAGATTTTCCCAGCAATATTTTTTCTAGGCGTCTAGTATTTTTACAAGCAAGATAGTGATGAAACTGAGAACTAGTTTCTGTGTCATCTGTTTTCTGTGACTGAATTCTTAGAGGTGTTAGTTTGATAAAAAATACATGTGATGTTATCATCTAACAAGTAAGTAAACATAGTGCCAATAAGACACAGAAATACAAATTCTCTTTTACTGTTTCCCTGCCTTCCTCTTTACCCACATCCTACCCCACTCCTACCTTGGTGATAAATGTACCAGTGAGAGTCAGTGTGTACTAACATATAACAACAAAGAGAGCTAAAAGAGGGTAAGAAAAAAGCTTTCAGGTTACCACTGTGTTCAGTCTTTTGTGATTGTGTGTCCAGTCAAGGCCACTATGGCTCTTCCTCAGCTTTGTTTTGTCCTTCTCCATCTGTTGATCCAAACTCTCATTTGTATTTTTCCTTGTAACTTCCCTGAGAAGTACATTCTGTTTTTCAGTGGTAAAGGTCTGCTTCAGCTATGAACCAGTTCTTAGTTTTCTCTCTGCGTTGTAGCTAAACTACAAGTCTTCATTTACTTTTGAGTGCACTGCATTAATTCCATAGCTAAGTTATTGACAGAATATGTATTGCAAAAAACTTCATAAAGAAACAACACATTCCTTTTATGAAATAGATTTCAGGCCATTATAGGTAAGGGAAAAGAAGTGAGGCTATACTCAGAAAAGTTTACTCTAGAACCTTTTGCTGGGCACTGCAACTCTAGCAACAGCCTTTGCATGTTTTTCAAAATCTGTTTAAAAAGCAAAAATATTCATTTTTAGCCTTACAAATTGGTGATTTAACACAAAAATAATTTCCCCTGGGTTTCAGAAATATTCCCCTGATTTGTGGATTGTGTAAAATGGCATCTCGTGGGTACTTTTTGGTGAGATGCACTGTAGTGAAAAGAATAATAAAAGTTATTCTGCTAAGTTCTGTAAAAGAACTCAATTGAAACAGAAAATTCTGTATATATTCTCAGGCCCACATGTACCCTAGAGCTTCCAGTTCTGAATATTTGTTCAGACACCTACCAATTAAATGTCAGAGCGAAATTTGGATAAATACTGTTGTCATCAGTGTAGATTGCCATTTCGGTGGAAAGGAAAGGTCCCTTAGCCTGGACCACTGGTAGATCAGGTTCCCTGGGAATTCATGAAATGCTGCAGCAGATAGTTTAGATGCAGTCATACAGAGCACATTTACACATTTACACAGTCTCTAAATGAGTAAAAATGATACATTGGAATTGAATTCCATTTTACCAGTAATGATGATCTATGTCACGTAGCAGCCAAGTGTTGTATGAAACGCATATGTAGTACCTGTATTTGTTGATCCAGAGATGGAGAAAAAACCTATGGGTGTTCATTACTGTATGATGACTGAGCTAAACCAGATTACTGAAAACATCCTTGAAATATCTGAATGTTTAGTAACCAAAACTAGGCTTCAAACCGATATTCTTTTCCACTCAGTAATGAATCAAGTGTCTGTTTCCCAGAGGAATATAGCTTATTTGTGTGTATATATATGAGAAGAAGAGGGGCAGAGCACTCACTGCAGAACTTAAATTTTCCAGACAAAAAAGTGATTATATGATACATAGATGCATTAAATATTTGGTATGCTTTTGCTGGTAATAAGTTTTAAGTCAATCAGTAAGTAAGAGCTTGTTATTCAAAACAAAATTTTGACGAGTCAAGTATTTGGACAGTGGACCAACCAAGAAGCTAGAAAAGTTTCTCCTTTTACCTCTCAAAACCAAACCCTACCTGTGTGATTAGCTGCTTTTACCCTCCAGTCTCCCAAAACCTACCATCTGAAACCTGTCCTTTTCTGTCTTCCCCTTTTTACTCCTTGTCTGCACTGTTTATCCGTCAACTGGCTGACAGTGTCTTTACATCCAAAATGCAAAGCAGACAGATGGCCATCTCAGGAAAGAACATGACAAAGAGCACCAGCATCAGCGGGGAGATGTACACGCTGGAGAAGAACGATGGCAGCCAGTCGGACACGGCAGTGGGCACCGTTGGTGGTGGCAGCAAAAAGAGACGCTCCAGCATTGGTGCAAAGATGGTCGCCATCGTGGGGCTATCAAGAAAAAGCCGTAGCACATCACAGCTCAGCCAAACTGGTAGGAACTAGATTTTTTTCTCTCTCTCAAATTACCATTTAAATGTACATAATACTTATGTATTACAGTTTAATCATTTGAAGATCCTGTTGAAGTTGCCTCATCAACGATATTCTGTGGAATGAAGAAAATGGTCAATTATCTTTTTTCTCTGAATATTTACTAAACTTTTTTTTTTTTTAAGCAAAGATCCTTTTCAGGTTGTACTGATGCTTTTCTTTTCTGCTTACTGGAACCTGCTTAATACACTAATTCCTTACTTTTCAGCTTTTCAGGAACCGACATGAGCCATACTTGCATTTGTGGGGAGTCCTTACAGCAGTTTGTGAAAGGTTGCTGAAATGTTGCAAGATACCTTTGCTTTTGTCACAGATAGTGTTTGCTTATTTCATCATGAGGTTTTTTCACCTTTGAACATGCAACCTTGTTTTGAAACAAAACAATTTTCCTGAACAAAATTATATGTTATATTGCTTCAGTGCAAAAGTTTTATTGCTTTCTAATTAATTTCTTTTCAGCCTAGAAGCATATTCACCATCAGTAGAAATTTTCCTCATTTCTGTTTCTCTCAATTCAAATTGGATACTGAAATGTGCTACCTAGGAAAATGGAGAGTTTTTCTGCTTTGATGTCTAAAGCATTTAAAATCTTACACATTTTTTTCCTATTTCTTCCTATTTTGGGGAAAATCCATATAATGCACTCTGAAAAGCTCAATGTCAAATAATGAAACTGTACAGGACAAGTGTATTTTACATGGAAAAAGTTACTGGTATTTGAATAACATTCATATAAAAGAAGTGTGTGAGCAATTTATATAAGTATGCATATATATAATATATTTCAAGGTGTATACAGAAGATATATTGTATGCTCAGTATTTAAGAAAAACTCTTGCAGTGTTGTCATATGGTTCAACATAAGTTTACAGTGCCCTGCTGTGTGAAGTCCCATCTGAAGGTCTCCATTGTGCTAACCACCATTCAAACATGGATAAGAGATTTTTCTGTTCTCTCCAAACCCAAGGGATAAGAGTTTTAATGTACAATAAATGGAGCAAAACAATTATTTGCACTATCAGAAACTGTGGTAAATTTTTAAAGTAAACTTTGGGGAGTGGGTGGGATTGAAAGTACTGTAAAGAGTAGAACTAAAAAAGAAAGAAAGAGGGGTAACAGTGTAGAAGAGGGCAGGGAGCTTGACTATGTGACTTCTTGAATGCAGTATGAAACAGGAGGGAATGAAAAAGAGGGGAAAGAATGTAAATAGTGGAAGCTCTGAATATTATGTAGACACTGGTGACTCTGTCAGTAGGCCAGTCTGCAGCAGTCTTGTGTTTTACCAGCTCACTTGCAGGCTATGGAAACGGCAGGTTCGTGTACATTTCTATTTTCTTTGACATGAATGACAGATAAAAGATGAAGTCACCTTTAGACAAATCTGGGAAGTGTCTGGTTAGGCAAGGAAAAAAATTAATTACTTGCTCATCTAGAAATCAAAATTTTTGTCTTGTGATAGTACAGAGCTATGTAAGATGCATTTGAATATTGTCATATACAATGCACTACACTACTTTTTATGATCTCATCTGGTCTCTCTTGCCATAAGAGCTATCAAAGGAAGCATGTCAGCTCTTTGTACATTGCTCAAGTATGTCTCAGCACTAGAGAGAATCTGTATTGTGTGTCTGGTCTTGATTTAAATGTCTTTGTTATTTGGGACTTAAAATTTTTCTCTCTGTTATATCCAATCAGTTGCCCAATGGCTGATTAGATGCTCAAGTCAGGGACAAATGTGAAACATAACTCTCTCAAAAAAGTCTTTAGACCCACTGACTGTGACTAGGGTGTTTTGACAAAGTCTTGAGTGAGGAGCTGTAACTCAGTGCTGTTAGAAGAGCGGCAGGAGCCAGGGGAGCCTGCGTGGCTCTGTCAGCCCCTCTCCCTCAGCTGCTCCCTGGGACAGGCCTGTGCTCAGGGCTGGCCTGTGCCTGGCCCTGACAGCAGCAGCCAGTGCAGCTCCTGCTGCCATCTCCTGAAGAAGCCCCTCATGTTGGTTGGATACAGGGATACAGGTAAGGGTTGAGGGTTGTTTTGTAGAGCAGGTACCACACACCAGCTCCTGCTGCTCTATTTGACAAGCATCTCCAAGGGGCCCTGTCTGGTGGCCATATGTGGCTGCTCCTACAGCACAGGCACAAGAATTGTTTAAATAGGTGGGTCACACAGGCATTGCTGGTTGTGGTGAGCAGGCCTGTGGCCACATGTCAGTCCAAGGTGTGTGCATGGTGCTGTGTCTGCTATGGGGTGGGTGACGGTGAGATCACATCAAGAAGAAATATCTAGCATGTCTTCAGATGCTTCACAATGAGAATGGTGAGACTCCTGAACAGGTTACCCAGAGATGTTGTGGATGCTCCATCCCTGGAAATGATCACAGCTAGGCTGGGTGGGGCTCTGAGCAACCTGGTTGAGTGGAGGGGGTCCCTGCCCATGACAGGGGCATTGTAGCTCTATGGTTTTTAAGGTTCCTTCCAACCCAAACCATTCTGTTTCCATCCATTTGTACATCTTACAGAAAATGTTGGACACTGGCATTGTACATTAATGCCAAAGGATTAGAACTTGCAATTAAGGTATTTAATGGATTTATAAATTTCTCTGTTTTGTCTCATGTTCCTTTTCTCAGATGGTAGGTGCCTGCACAAGGAATCATGTATTGGTACAATCTGGAATCAAAAAACTAATTTCCTGTAGGCATACTGTAAGTATAATTTTCTGGAATGGAGAGGCAGGAAATATTCAGGTGTCAGGGTACTGGTACCATGTAGAAACTGCTCAGAGTATAAAAGTTTCTTAGGTACTTTCTGAAAATACTACATGATTCAGTGGGCTGGCTAAGTATCTCCTTACATATCAGGCTTGAAAAAGCATACCAATATCACAAGATAACACCACTTCTGTAGGAAGTTGTGTGCTCATATGGGAATCAGTGTAGAAATGCCTATCTGTATCTCTGAAACTTTTTTCAATTGTTTTGTAAAGTGTAATTTTACTGTAGTGGTTTTCTTCATTCATATTTTATAACTAAATCTATGCCAGAAGTTTTTTTGAAAGTAGGTCATCATAACTGTTTCCAGGACTGTGTATCAGGATTACAATACATGCCTTATATGGTCATTTTTAATGCCCTTTCAAATTATAAAATAATTTAAAATATTATTTCTTATTACTTGCCATAGTGCTAAGAAGCTGACACTCAAAATAGACACAGAAATGTATTTTTTATTCTGGTCTGTAGTCCTTTTCAGGTAGGAATAGCTGTTTAATGGGTAAAGAGCATGACATAAAAGTAATTTTACTTAAGGTAGCTTTTACTTTAGATAAAGTAAATTATTTAGTAAATGACAAGATACTGAAGACTAGAGTAGCAACATAAATTAGAATTTGTTTTAATTCTGATTCCTGTACCTTTCTATAAAAAATAGCTAAAGTTATACTCCATATTCTTGATTCAAGCAATCATTCCTAGAAGCTAACATTCGATGGGTTAGAAGGAGTTTACATTGTAACCTTCAGATCGTGATTCCACAGGCATTCTTTCTAGTGGAAAAAATGGCTTTCTTTACAGAGGAAAATGGAATGCAAAATACAATTCTTAACACTGTTGTCTTAGCTATTCATATCTGGAATGAAATTGTTTTCCTGCTGGTCAGCCCTGAGGGAACTAATGATCAGACTTCTTTAGAGATGCAGACCTAATTTTCAGTTATATTTCATTAATGAGTAAAATCTTTGCTGTCTTCTTATTATGCAATCTTAGGTGTCCCTTTCAGTTTACACGCACGGTCTCTGGCAGGCAGATACCTTCACTTCCCTTCACTTCCCTTATTTAGCTGACATTTCTCTTTTAGTGAGGTCAATATTTTGTCTTTTCTTTAGGTGGCCAAGACCTATTGTGTTTGTAGGCTGATTGTATCCAAGAAGCAAAGCAGTTTAATGTATGTTTTCAGATTCTGGGGCACTCCATGGGTCACACATACTAAAACATCACATATGTATGTTCAGTCACCAGTACAGGGTCCAGCGCGCTCTCGGAGACTGAGTCCTGTGATGTCTTTGGGTATGTGATTGCAATAGATGGAATCTATTAGACGACAAAAGGAAGTAACAGCATGACTTGAGAGTGACCAGTGCAGCAATGCCTGCAGAGAGGTGTAAGCATGTTTGGGTAGAAATCAGTGCCCTTGTGTGTCTCTGCAGAGTGTTGCTCCAAGGTGCCATGCTCTGGAGGGCCCTGCACACGTAAACGTAGCAGGTGGTGCTGGGGGACAACTGATGCTGCCTGAACTGCACTTCCTTTGTTACAACATGTTGCTCCATGTCACCTAAGAACTCTTGCTAAGATGCCATATGTGGCATGAAGTTATAGGGCTGTAAAAGTGGAATTTTGAGACAGTGTTATGAGATCTTTTGACATCCTTCATAATTTTGCTGGGGTTAAACTTCACCATATATTACTGAATTTATAGTCCTCTGTAGGAAAAGTACAAACATCAGCTGATTCGGTGCCAACAAAATGATGATTACTGTTGTGAATTCAATAGTTTTCATCAAAAAAAGACACTTCCATTTTAACAAATTCTGGAGAGGTCCAAAGTGAAACAACATTAAAGTATTTAGAAATTTTGATGCATTGCTACATCTTGGAAGAAATGTAAGAGGAGTAGGTCTGTCAGAGCAAAAAGCTTGAGTGAGGTTTTATTTTATTTGTATTAAAAGCCAAATTTTGGATTCTATACATTGAAATTGCAGGCTGCAGTGCTGTACTAATAAGTAGAACAGTCTCAGTTATGTCTGTCAGGAGCCAATGATGCAGCCTGTAGAGCAAATTCCTCAGCTTATGGAATAATTGAGGGGAATCTATTGGTAACATTGATTTTGGTGTGGTATAGAACTTCACATTTCTCAATACAAAATTTAATTAATATAAAAACATTCTTCTACTACACATACAGTCAATGTGGTTCCTATTAAACAGAGGGTGATTAATCACTTGGAATCGTGGTAACTAAAGGAGATGCTACATTGATTGCCTTTCATTGTCTAAAGTGAGATAGTATATGGTAAGCATATGATTTACTGAATAAAAGTGTATTTGTTTACATAACAGACATAGTTATTTTCTACCCTAGAATTAATTTATGTGGACAAAATGACAACTGAAATTATCTTTCTTTACTTTCAATTTGAACGTGTATTTGAATTTTTTTAAAATCATGTGCATAGTTCAGGTGATTTGAAACAAGCCATTCCATTTGTTTGGGCATTTATTTCCTCTCCTATTCCAGAGACAGACTGCTAATGTAATATATTGCTTTAATACGTAGTATTACACTTACATCAATATTCTTGATGTGTAATCTGATTTACTTTCAAAATTAACACATATTACACTGATAGAAAGATAGGATTAGCAGTTGACAAGAGATTAAGGCAAATTTATCTTACTCATTAGTTGATAATTGTGAACTGAATCCTTTACCAAAGAGAGAGCACCATTATAATAAATACATTACCAAGAGCATTAATCAGCTTTTACTAAATAAACTCCGAAAAGTATGCTAATAAATAAATAGACTCTAATTGCAAACTAGAAAGCCTTTTAAATGTCATTAAATTGTTTTTAAATCATTTTCCTCCACGTGTAGGAAAATACTAGGAAAGAAGATATGGCAGTACAAATTTATGCAGCTCTCCTCGACAGATTTTTTTGTAGAGGAAGTAGGTGTATATTTGAGTCCTCACACATTCACAAAGCTTTTCTGAGAGATGGTTGCAGTGAAAACAAACACAGAGCTGAGATGCCAGAACTGAACTCCAGCCAAAGCTAGCTATGATCTTGTAGAAGTCCTCTGGAAGACATTTCTCACACACAAAAGGAGAAATTCCAGGCAGATGAGAAGGAAGCCCTGTGGTAAGACTAGGGAGTAGGAATAAAAGGCTTAATTTTAGGAAAAAAGGTGCAGATCATGTACACCAACTGAGCCATACTGCCTCAGTCACAAATAACTCATCAAACTTTTATGTAATACAGTTATCAACTCAGTGAGGTGTACACCTGTAAGATTTCCATCTGCCTATGGCAGAAGTAAAACTAACCCTGGCTGTAGGCATTTTTGACATTAGAAATCCTTACTTATCACTGAAAAAATGATTTTCTGTGTTTCTTTACTTAAAAAGAAAATTTCCTATATTACTACTTGAACTCGTTAATAAGGGGAAAAAAAGGAGAAAGTTCTAAGTGAGATCAGAACATTTAGCTTGACCTTCCACAAGATTTTTTTCTTTCCATAATTAGAGGTAAAAATAGAGAGAAATGTAGGGTGATCTTTCTTGGTAAGAATACTGCTAAACTATTTTCCCTTTTCAGAGCAGAAGAATTCTCATAAGATCCCTGCTAAAAAAAATGTATACATCTCATAAAAAAACCCAAACTATAAAGCTGTTTTATTTCTGTTTTTGCAGAAAACAAGATTTGAGGTTTTTTATGTTGTTACATAAGGAAAAATTTAGGCTTTCCTTAAGAAAGTTTCCATTTAAAAACTCCTTTTGGGATTTTATAATCCCTTAGTTAACATGTGATAGGATATATGAGAATTTCTTGTTTATTATTCTGTGAAAGAGGGCTCTGATTTCATTATACTGAAACTTGAGAGTGAAAAGACGAACTTTATAGGGCGTTCTCATACCTTGGCAATTATTCAGTTTTCACTTTGCCTGAAATGTCTGGGATACTTACCTGTAGTTACAGTTCTGTGTATAAATGTAGTTTATACTTCAAGGAAGAAAATTCAGTTGGTTTTTTTTTCTCCATTTAAGTAATTTTTCTAGTTTTGTTGATTTTGTACATAGTTACCTCAATGAATGCTCTTTGTCTTGTTCTAGAAGGACAATATTCATCTATCTATTGTTCTGTGAACCATCATCACTACTTAACACTGTGCTGTGAAGGGAGATTTACTTCAGATTTCCAAAGGCCAGCAGGAAGAGGGCTGTAGTACTTTGCTGTTGAACAGTAATCAGAGACATGGTTTGCGCACTAAAAATAAATATTACAGTTACATTTACAGATTCATTAGGGCTGCATATTTTTTTAACATTTCATCATAATACAGGATTTCTTTCCTTGTACTTAAATGGAATGCAATATCAAATGTCTTTTGGCAAGTTGCATCTTAATATTGAATTTATGTCTTTAACACTACCCATGCTATCAATAATACTATTAAGAACCCTTTGATGAATGGAATTCTCTTTCTAAGGATAGAAGTGAATGTACAGAAAATTGCCTGAAAGTAAAAGATCATGAAAAGGTGGTAAAAGAGGCATGCTGTGCAGACTAATTCAAAACAGCTCTCTGGCCTTGACTGGTATCCCAGTTACATGGATGTTGCTGTCTTAAAGAAGTTCAGTTTGACTGCACTCTCCTGTTGCCCATTTCAGCTGGCTGCTGTGTCTGCATTATAAACATGAGCAATCCATGGTCTCCATAGGATAAAACAGGGAGGGAAAAGTTACAGAACTTCTGCTTTTAAATTCCACACAGGATGGACAGCTCGTGGGAAGTCATGCTGAGAATACAGCTGTGCTCTTCATACTTCCAGGCGTTTTGTGTATAATGAACTGGGCTATGACTTGCAGACTCTTTAGACTGGCATGATCTTCCACAGAACAAGTGTGATTATGCTATCACCCAAAACTTACATGTGCCACTAACAGTAAACTCTTAGCAGAGAACTCTTACAGGAGAAATTATATTAACAAAGTAACTGGAAATTAGTTAGGTGTACCATTGGTGAATCCCCGAAAATACACAAGCAACCATTTGATCAGGAAGCTGAACCATCTGCTCACAATCAAGTTAGCCTACACTCAGGTCTCTTATCCGTGCTTTATTTGTCGTACTGGGTCACCCTTTTCCTTCTTTTGGGTGCTAGCAAAAACTTCAATTTGCAAAGTAGTGTGTCGTGTGTGTGTCTCAGGTATGTGCTAGATGGTGTATGCCAGGTACTCTCCAAGAAACTGGGAAACTTTTTATTTTCTTTCAGAAAGGGAGGGGCTCTGAACACAGATTTCCAGTTACAGGTACATCTTGGTTAGTTGCAACCTGAGAGAGACATTTGGTGTCTGCTTCTCTAGTGACGTAATAAAAGAGAGCAGCATTCAAAACTACATTTCTTCAGCCAGGTTCTGCAGCTGCATTTTTTAAAGCTTGCCAGATCTGTCCCTGAGGCAGAACGTGCAGGACCTGTGTTTGCTGATGTGTAGGATAGATCCCTGCCATCTCCATGGTGGCAAGTCAGTTGTTTCTCAGCTTGCACAGAATCAAAATCAGAAGGAAAATAAGTATAAAACCACTGAATTTGAGGAACTTATGTACCACTGGGGCTACGATCAGGATTTTCCAGTTTTATTACTTTGGAATGAGATGACAGATTCCTGTGCATTTTAGGGACTTTTATCCAATATTAAACTGCTTTTCATTCATATGTGACCTTGCAGTCTGTATAGAGAAGGGAGACAAACACAGGGGAGGATAAGAAAAGAACAGAAAAATTACCTGAGACCAGCAGAAGTCAATGGAATGCCATGATATAAACCTGAAACTTGTCAATACTCTACTTTCTATTTTAGCACAACAAAAAGGATTTTGTGAAATTATTTTTTCTGTCCTTTTGGATTGTACATTGTGCTTCTTAGTTATGCTATTGGAGAACTCCAGGTTAAAGTTTTAATTTTTTTAAGTTTGAGAAAGTAAAACACATCCTTATACCTTACAAATACTTAATGCTTTGGCAATGGGTAGTAAGGAAATGGGTAGATTAAAGACATCCCAAAGTGCATTAAGTGCAACATGAGAATCTAGCTCAAAGAGTGCAATGGTGAGCTGTGTATTTTTGATACAGTATTTTATATTTTGGTAGTTTACAACTGAGGAATTCCTCCAAGTTTTGTCTTAAATGTCAGTACAGGTTTTATTATTGCCTTTTGAGTATTGGTTGAACAAAGTGATAGGATTTTCTCTAATACTGTTAGGCATATGTGAGTTCAGTTAAACTCTATTTTCCTGTTCAAGGGGTATATTAAGAAGCAAAAGATTGTCACTGAGAACATTTCATAGAAGGACAAAAACATTGAAGTTGTTTGCAAACAGTGTATCTAGGAAAAGGTGAATTGCCCCATAACAAATGCAAAAAAATACCTTTTTCCTCATCACCTAAATAACTTGTGCATGGTTCTTTGTGTATCTATATAAGATAAACAGATCCTTTGGGAGATATTTTTTTAGCAGTCTTACCTTTTTTTTGTAAAGTAATCAAAACATAGTTTCCTTAACAGTGGGAGGGGGGTTGTCCTTTTATACCTACTTTTTTCTGTGCTTGCAAGTGCTCATGTGAATGACATTGAATTTTTTACTGTCATGATCATTTCATTACAATATGAAATGTTAAACTATATATGTTTTCTTATACTAATTAAATCTCTGCTCCAAAAGTTACAATCAGATTTTATTCGGTTTTGTAACTATAGTACTCTAATATTTTGGGTTTGCCCTTGTCTGGTTAGAATTTGGTGCCAGCAAAAATTATTTTTAGCTCAGTCTATGAAACCATTTTGAGACTTAATTGAAAATATTCACAGTAATAAGTACTGTTCTTGTTACTATTCACTGCAGTAAGACCTGTCAAGAACAAATTTGTACTGTGAAGGAAAAATTACTTCCCTCTGATTAACTAAATTAATTAATAGCTACCAGCATTACTGATTTTTTTATAAGGTGGATATCTTAAATATATTTGAAAATTTAGAATTAATGCAATATTTTGTGTATAACCTGCAGTGTCAAGGCACTGCCAATTTAACTATTTATGTAAAAAAGATAACATAGTAACACCTTAAAAAAAAAAAACCTGAGTTCTATAGAAACTCTATTTTAGATATTCTAAAATTTGTAATTTACATGTTCTAGCAAGGCAAAATTCTGCTTTTTTTTTTTTTCAATACAACATAGAAATATGCTATGATATATGAACATCAGAAAAATACCATCGAATTTGAAGGTCTAGTGAGAAGCATTGCCTGCTTCACCAAAACATTCTTTTTCTTGAACAGGACAAAGCACTTCTCCCTGCTACCAGCTATATTTCCTTGTTCTGTCACTCTTTCTCAGTTGCTATGTCCTCTTGTTTCAGTAGTAATGCTGACCTCCCTGCTGTTCTTGGTCCTATCTACAGACGAAGCATTTGGTCCATTCCTTGGTCAAGTTTGTAGGTAACTGAAAAATTTTCGGTCCTTTTCTCTGTGTACCATGAGTTGCGTTAGTGACTGAAAATTGAGCTCCTGTCTAGAGGATGTAAATGAAATTGGTTTGTATGAATCTGCGTAACTTGAAGGAAGAAAAAGGTTTAGGCAGACTTTTTACTGTTTGCTGCTTTAAAGAAATTCTATTTCTGAGGTTGAATATTAGTTATGTATGTTGGAAATTACTAATAAGCATATGAGTAGCTCCACTGAAGTCCAATAGTTCATTTGAGGAATTCTGACCCCTACAAAGTGGGGGAAGACATGTGAATCCACTTTTCTCAAAAAAGCAACCCTGTTTCCTCTTCTGCTCTCTTTCTTTGCTAAGACCACTAAGGGACAAGAGCTAGATGAATCTTCTTCATCTCTCACTTGTGCCATTGCTACAGTTTGTGGTTTAACTTCACCACCTTATCAATAGCCAAAGTCATGCCTTAATAAGGAAAAGGACAGAAATGTCAGGAAGCTTAGAAAATTACTTGCAATTAAGTATCTTGCAGTTTACTTGCAGTTAAATAATGCACGTAAAAGTCTGGAGAGAGCTATTCTCTGTGCTGTTCCATCTGTGGCTGCAGACCATATTGCCATAGGAGCTACCTTTAAGAGCACCACTTCTCAGCAGTGTGCAGGCTGAGACTCCTCGTGTTCTGTTACTGCACCGCCAAAGCCAGGTGCCAGCAGCAGGCACCCATCAGAGGTCAGGCTGCATGGAAGTACACAGATCTGTCATTTCAGCAGCTTTTGTATGAAGAAGTCTAAGCGCTCAGTGCTCAGTAGATCTCATTAACTTGCATGCCTTTTGCTATTCCACTTAAGCAAATGCTTTCATGCAGTGTGTTGGCTGATTATATGAATTGTTGAACAGAACCCTACTGGGAAAAGAATTCTTTGCAGTTTTGAAATGAATTTTTTTCAGATGGTTTGAGCTGGATCCTGGATTTTACAACCATGCTTGTCTCTTCTCAGTGGGGAGATGAATCTAAGCATCTGTCAGTTTTGTCCAAGTTGCATATTCTAAGGTCTTCGGGATTAAGAAAGAAAATTTTTGTCATTTGATTTGACCTTAGTGTCATCCTATACTCATCTGGCTTTTGAAGATATGTGGTGTATATGGAAAGGAACCTGAAGGTCTCCTTCTGGAAAGACCTCTAAAGCTCTCAGTCTTATGATCATTATAGGTTATATCTGTAAGGATAAATAAAATGATCACAGTCTCTGGTACTTTAAATATAGCCTGAGAAAATTAGTTTTGTGCAGTCACCACTACATGATAGAAGATTTATTTGTCTGTGTGCACTGTCCATAACTCCTTAAAATTTTATAATACCTTGGGTAATTTCATCTACATGTGAATATACACATGATTGAAGACCACAAAAATAATTAAATTCAGGAGGATAAGGTAGATGGCAGATCAAGGTACTCATAATACATATCTGCATATAAATCCTATTGCAGCCTCTATTTCAACTTTGTTATTCTGATTTATAGCTTTGTGTTCCCTAATTTTTTTCTTTTACATATATATATATATATATGTGTGTGTGTGTGTGGACAGAAGTGGTTGAAATCACAGTCAGTAATAACACAGATAAAACTCATTAAAATCCTTGAACTTATTTTCCATTTAAACTTTTTGCATATCACCAAGAATTCTGTTTTCATATGAAAATACTTTGTAGGTGCTTAGTTAGCCATTTTTAGCTAATTTGAGTTCCTTCCCTTTAAGAGAGCTAACTGCGTTTTCCAGTTCCACCTTCAGCCCATCAATTCCCGTTTTTTCTCCATCTCTCATCCTGAGTTATGGCATGTCTGTCCAGTGTCTAAACGCCAAAGATGTGAACATATTTGATTGCTTTTTTGTTTTCAGCACAGAGAGTTTGGATCTCACTAAAAGTAAGTATCCTTGACATGATATCAGATATGAAAACAATGACCTCCTAGGAATTTTCTAGATTTTAGAAAAAAAGACTTGATTATTAAAAACATTAAGAAGAAGCTCTTCTACCAACTGTTCTCTGAAAACAGTTCTTTAGGACATGGGTCTTAAATCAGTATAAATGGAAGTTACTAATATCATAGGATAATACTGGTATCAAAGGAAGATATATCTGACTAGTAAAAGTGTACAGGTCCAGGATGAAGGGTTCAGGGTCTGTCGCTGGTAGCAGGGGGCCTGTTGAGAAGATTTGCAACAAAGGTGAGCCACAGCCTGAGAGCAGAAGTGATTGGTGAGGATGAACCACAGCAGGAGGCAGCAAACGGACTTTAATGTGCAAGAAAGTCAAGAGGTGAGGGAAGTGGAGTATGGAGAAATTCAGCAATTATATCAGTGAAAGAGGGAGAAGAAGGCACACACAGGAGGGGACTAAATGACAGCATGGCTCTGGCTGCTCCTTAGAGTGTGGGAATCGGGAACAAGGGAGTTAGAGGAAGACTCGCAGCTGGGGAAAATTATAGCAAAAGAGAAAAGCTTTTGTGAAGGAGAATTGTGTAGGACTGCTTGCAGTGACCAGGGCAATCCTGAGAAAGCAGAGAACATGAGCAACTCAGACAGCAATTCCTTTTCTTTCCTCAGTGTTATGCTTTCTTCTTCCCCATTTCTTGTAAGACTTAATTAACTTTCTACTGTTGTTTGGGCTCAGTAAATATTTATTGTTAATTTATCCCCTTTTTGTTTTAATATTAATTATTAAATAATTAATACTAAAATAAATTTAATAATAAAAAAGTGTTGTCATTTCTAATAAGCAAAAATTGTAATTGAAAATCACTGTCTTGTTGGGGACAGGAAATGAGATTATAGTTTCACAAAGCCATCCTCAATGCATTAAAAAAATAAGACAGCTGTGTTAAATTCTCTTTTTATTTTGATTTTAAAAGTTCATCTGGATTTTTGTGTCACCTTAAGATGCCTCTTAAGGTGTCTTTTTGAAGAATCTCTTTTGATTTTGTAACCAAAAATAGAGAGAAAATGTCTGATTCTTTGGAAAAAATTTAGATTCAACAGTCTCAGATAAAGAATTCCTGATTTAAATGTTTGAAAGGTACACACTTCTGTCACAGATTTCTAACAAACACACACATATATACACGTATATGTATTCTCTGTATACATATTTTAAGTTTTTTATTTCTTCCTAACTTCAGTTGTTCTACAAACATTAGAAGCATTGGAGGCTACATCTCTCCTCTGAACAATAACATCACATCTTTTACTCAGCATAGTGCAGTTCTTGTTCAAACCTCCTAAATCCATGGAGGTCTCTTATCTCCCTCCCACATGCCCTCCTGTGGGAGACGAGCTGTGCAAATGGTGACTGGCACAGTCCAACCTGAGCTCAGCCTCCTTGTTTTCATTAAACCCATAGGAAGTTAATTCCTTTAAGACCTCTACCTACCATGGAATGTAAATGAAAATGTTTCATAGGTTGAAAAGTTAGTAAGAGGAGAAGAACGTCCATAGAGGCAGAGTGCGCAACTGTATAAGAACCTGTTAGTAGGGGTTGCCTAGGAATTACATCCCTGACTTTTGTGCTGGGCAGCTGCAGTGACCCTGCCTGGCTGCAGCACTGGGCCCTGCTGGGTTCTTGGTGCATCAGGACAGGATAATCAATATTGGTGGTATGCTTCAGTCCTGAAATGGAGCTTTTCTCACCATCACTGTCATTTTTCACTTCTGGGCTAAGCACAGAATTGCCAGCTGGATGTGTGAGTCGGCTTGGGTATTTGGTCATGGAGTTTGCAATGTCTTTCTGAGGGACTATACCATGAACTGGGCTCTCAGCCAAATTTAAAGCCAAATCTGTGTAAGTGAAGCCAGTAAATTAGTATCTTCCTAACATATCAATTAATAGTATATTGTAGAAAGGATGAGTTATTTTTAAAAATGCAATTTGTGCAATGTAAAGAAACTAATAGCTTCATGCTGATAAAATTTTTGGTCCTTTCCTGAATGGGCTCCCTGAGAGTGTACACACTTGCTCTGGTATTGGCAGTGGGTAGCTGGATTAACAAGATTTCTCTATTTCTAATTTCTGTAGTTCTCTTGGTCAAAAGTGATACATTCCATATATGTGATAGATTTTATTCTAAGTGAACTCCATTCCCATCTTCCCAACTGAGACATGATGAGAAAGTCACTGTGTAACAGTGCCTATGTTTATGCTTTCTCTGGAAGCCAAGCAACGGCTTGATTTCTGACTCTTCCATGCAAGTTCTTCTGCACTGTGGTAGCTCTCCAGTTTATTTTGTAATAAATTGGCATTAAAAGGGTATGGGACTTTTTTCTTATGATCTGTCAAGAGACAGCTTCAGGGACCATCTACAGATTCCCCTCTATATATATGCAGATCATGTGCAAAATTTAATACATTTCAGTCATGAGTGAAGAAGGCCATAGAAGTGCTCCAAGAAAGAAGAGTGAAGTTTACATGAAGGCATGGAAATGATTTCTTAATGGTGACTATTACTTCCACCCACTCTTTCCCAGATTGAAAACACACCAAAGCTTTGTTTTGCAAAAGCCTAAGCCCTAAGCAGGAAGAAGATCAATTGAAAGAATGACTACAATTAAATTAAATTGAATTAATTTAAATTAAATTAAAGACTTCACCACTGATTATTTCTGGAGCTGTTTTTTCCTGTTTCTTTCTTCAGGACTTAATTGTAGATCCTTGCTTAGCTTTGTAAGTGCAGAGTACTTATTTTTACTAGGAAGGAATACGAGGAATACGACAGACACAGAAATGATGAGACTTGATATTGGGCAAAAAGAGATTAGTCTTGGCCTGCCTGTAGAGAAAATCACAAACAATGACTTTTTTAAGGCAAACACCATTTTATAGTAACACTGTTTCCCACCAGTAATCAAGTTCTGTTGTTGTGCTGTAGAGTTCTGTGCTGTATACGCAGCTCTGTCCTGCAGCCCAGCATGTTCTGGTTTCTTCTATCTGTCGGCACACCCGCATGTACTTGGCAGTTAAAAATTATTTTCCCTACCTACTGCTCTGACAGACTTTCTCGCTTTTCATGTCCATAAATTTAACCTTAGTGTCCTGAATTGCAACATCCTTCATGATTCAGCCTCTTGTCCTAGCTCAGTTTTGCTCCTCATCAAGTTACTTCTCTTCCTTTCACTCTCCCAGCTAAGCTAGATGCACAGATAGCTTTTAGACTGAAGGAAAACTAGAAAATTATGTTCTCAACTGTGGGTAGACCATGGCAAGGAGTGTGTTATCAGTACCTATTTATACATAATTTTTGAGTAAATTCCTTTGCTCCATTACAAAATACAGCCTTACATATTTATAAACCAGGTAAATGATCTCTCTTTAGGGTAAAAATCTCTCTTTTATAGTTTTAGGCCCTCAGGTTTGGGGTACATGGTTGTTCCGTGGCTAGAAAACAATGGCGCATGTGAACAGTGTTTTGTCTACATAAAAGAGGGGAAATGAAGCATGTTTATTATGGGAAGAGAAGAGGATTGTCCTCTCTCTCACTCACTCTGTGTACATATACATGTATACCACCATACTTCGTGGAAAAAATATTTAGATTATTATACTTCAACAAGGGATGTAAGATGAACATTCAGAAAAGAAATTTTGGGGGATAACCTTTCAGTGATGCAGAAATTAATGTAAGCTTGTCAGACAGGGTAGAGCTCAGTGGAATTAAGTTTTATTCGAAGATTAGTCCTGTGCATGGTTGATGTGTAGAGTGTACTGAGTGCCTAAAGTTATTCTGCCCAGCCTGCACCTATGTTATGTCATTGGCTCCCTGGCTGTTTTGACAGAAATGTGGTTTTCTGCACACTTGGTGCTCTTCCCACTGCCTAAATGAATGCTGAACCTTCATTCATATTACGTGATGAGCATTAATAGTAATAATGTAATTAAAATAAGTAAACTTATTTTTCATACACTCTTTTTTGCACCCTTTTTTCTTATAATGCCAGAAAAACTCACTCCTTTTGAGCTGTATCCTAACTATTAGCACACGCTATTTTGATACTTTTCTGAACATTATTGTATTTTACTTCATCTGGTCATATTAAATTAGAATTTACAAGTTTTGTGGCAATTAATTACATAATGTGATCTTAATAATGTAGATCGGGACTTCTCTGTTTCCTTCTGTTTTGTCAAACAATACTGTATTTGCTCATAAAAGTGATAACTTGCAGTAACAGAAATACAGTATAGACAGACTGGTGGAAAACTGTATCAGCAAAGAAGCAGGCATAAGCAGAATGGAGCCATTTCACAAGTGCTTATGCCAGTGAATGCCATGTGCTCCTTTTAAAACATTTTTAATACAATACCAAAACTGTTAGCATAAAAGGATAATTACAGTGTTTCTTCTATTTGTTCTGAAAATAAATTGCCAGTACAGACAGAGAACCATAAAAGGAACAGGAATGCAACTTCATTCCACTCTCAAATTCATCATTTAGACATTCAGAGCATGTACATTATCTTTTGATTTTGCAGAAGTATTTAATAAAAGGTTAAATAATAAATGTGTATTCTTGAGAGTACAGCTTTTTAAAGAAAAGGACACTAAAAGTATCTCCATTGCGAGGAAGAACAGATGTGTTCCTTGCTATTGAACTCCAAAGCTCTTTTAGAAATCTGGTAACCTGATTTTCACATGACTGTTTACCCAGATTCAGCACTTATGATGCTAATATTATTTTACCTCAGCATCATTATTTCTTACCCCAATTAATCGGCATTTGACTGTTTTCTCTCATATTCTCACTAGTTAATCTTCCTAAACAGGAGTGTGGCAAAGAAACAGATCTTGAGGCTTAATGCACCTTTGTCACTTCTGTGGAAATACAAGGAAAGCAGGGCGGGTGGCACAGAGCGTTTAATGCATCTTGATAAGAGACTGAAAAATAAAGACATTACTGTGGCCACCTGCAAATGCTAAGTCTTTCCAAACCTCATGTATTCCAAAGTCCTGTATTCCAAGGAGTCCCTTCCAGCCATGTGTTTTGGACTGACACCCCCTCCAGTGCCCAATCAAAGTACTCAGTCAGATTTTTTAGTCAAAATGAGCCTGATGTAAACTGAGGCTAAAGGATCCTCTCTAATCAAATAGTTGATTTATAAATAAATTATCTCACAGATCAAACTTTATTTAGTGCTATCATCTTCCACAAATTTCTTACATTTTCTTAAAGGATTCTTTTCACATAGTGCTGTTTCTAAAAATTAAATCCTAAGGAAGAAGGAAAGGTTCACAGACTCCCCTAAAATTTAGTGACTCCTGATCTCTGAACAGAAATACATTAGAAAGTGAAGGATCCTTTTCTAAAACTAACCTGTTCTTCACATCTTTTCTGTTAGATAGATTTGGCACAGCTGACACTCTCTAGTGGAGTAATTACAAAAGGAGGAGGTATTTCTTGAGTTAGCCATGACACAAAATGCCTAAGTCTTCCTAATTTAAAAATGTTTAGGTAGCTTTTGTGTGATAATTTGTATGTTTGAGTTCAAACTGTGAATCAAAGATATGATGCCGTCTTATAAAACAGCCTCCATGTGTACATAAAACAGCCTTCTAGCAGTAACCTTGGATATGATGCCAATATGTAGGACCATAGTGAGAAAGCACAAGCAAACAAAAGAAAATATTAGTCTAATTAGCAGAAAATCTTAAACTCATGGGATGATGGAATAGTTTGGGTTGGAAGAAACCTTAAAAATCACGTAGTTCCAAGCCTTCTGCCATGGGCAGGGATATCTGCAAAGCACTCCAGAAAAAAACGGTGGTGTCAGACCTGCTAAATCTTAGTCACTGAGCGAAGACTCCCTCTTTTACTCCCTCACAGTGACTGGAGGTCATGATTTGCAGTGTAGTTGTTGGATCTCTGTCCCAAGAGTTTGCCTCAGCTGGCAGGCAGAGCTGGTCAGGGTACCAGCTGAAAAGACCTGCTTCCCTGCACCTCCGGGAGCGTGTAGTAGGGACTCAGGGCAGTGGAAAAGGCAATGACCACATTACGTGATGCTTTAGTCAGTTGAAAACAAAGTGAAATTTCCTATAATGTCAGTTATGTGTGTTATCTGGGCATTTGGTTAGGAGTCCAAAATATAACCAAAGCCTCTGTGGTTTCTGTAATAAAAATATGTACAATTCTCTGCTAGTTTCACCCAATCCAAAAGGATAAATTCTGAACTCTTCAGAGGCTCTTCAAATCTCACAAGGTAACCCTCCCAGCACAATCTTCTGAAGCTGCCTTCAGCAGTGTCCTCAGTTTATTTTTTCCTGCAATTGCTGCAAATTTCCCCATGTTCCCAATTTCCATATGACTGCTGAAGTTTCCTTTCACAGTTAACTTTTTCTGGTTTAAATTGTTTCTCTTCTACAAGAAATCCCATCCCTGGACATACTGAATTCAAAATGAGAACTACTGCACCAATTATCTGTCTTCCAAGTGGCCTGTTCATGTACTTGCCTATATCAAAAATCCTTTTTCTAAGGTGCAGATCTAGTAAATGGCTATTCAGACCTTAGGTCCCTGCAGACTTTCATTAGGATTGCCATCCCCCTGAAGGCATTAGGGTTTTTGTCTACAGGTTCCTTTATGTTATTTGGGCCAAGGATTTTCTGGGTATGTGGCTACAGTCAATCTTTTAGTTCATTCTTATCTGGCTATCCTGAACTGCATGAATCGAGTATTTTTTCCCTTCCAATTAAAATTTGGCAGTGAAGATCAGTGATTTTTCCTAGTCTCATGTAGAAATTAACTGCAAAATCTATATCAAACCACAGACCGAGGTATTTTCCTGTGTTTTATGGTGTTTTCCAGTTTCCATATATATCTTTGACTCTGTCATTTGTTGGTGTGCCCCCTAGGAAGCAATTGGTTTTAACATTCACTTGTATATGATCTTCACCTAACATTTAAGTTCTCTCTCCAGACATGACTGCTGACTTCCTCTTACAGATCTGTTTAGCTGTTTGCTAACATCTTGGCCACCAATTTTCCTTAATCCCATCACAAAATTTTACCTACACTCAAAGACTTTCCTATTTATGAAGGCCAAAAAAGTTTTCCATTCTTCTCTATAGTTTCATTTTTTAAAATGGTCCAACTTTATAATTTTCTGTCTCTGTCAATTATACATGAACTTGAAATCAGATTATACTCTTCAGTCATGCTGGATGCAACAGAAAGCAAGCATAGTACCTGAGTCAAATACTGTATGCTGAAAGAGGCAGAGGTCCCTGAGTTCAAGCACTCAGAGCTGGTCACTGTCTGAACAGAGATTTTTAAGTTTCAAGATTTTCCAAAAGAGAAAAGAAGCATTTTCATCACTCTTTGCAGCTTAGAAGTTGTTAAAAAAATAAGCAAGTTCACTTCTTATTTAGTCATCCCAAATTGAAGTTATGGTTTAATGTTTTATCCCCTCTGTTTTGACTCCACACTCAAATTCCTATGGCTTTTTTACCCCAAATATGAAGCTACAATTGTTAGGAAAATAATATAACAAAGCAGCACAGAAAACATCATTATTCTGATGTATGCACCTCTAATGGCCCCACAGCCTCAGAAAGGACACAGAGCTAAAGCAAGTAGGAAGAGATTGCAGCAGAGTTGATGAAGAATATGGAACAGGATTTTTTCAGTTCAGAAAAAAATATGACTGAAGGAGATGGTTGAGGGGTGTAAAGTCAGAGATACAGTGAAAAAGGTGACTACAGAATGGTTTATTAATTGTTCCTACAATGCAAGAACTAGAGCATTGCAGACAGTTACCAGGCAAACAAACAAGAGGAAGTACTTCACAGTACAAATTTAAACTAAGGGACCCATTCTATATGATACTGCATGGAGCTGAGGTATATACTGGCTCAAAAAGAGATTAGACAAAATGAGTTGGGTTTGATCTAGCAATGGCAGTTAAACACAAAAACTTCTAATTCAGCCTCTAAACCAGCAGTCAGCAAAAGGAAGGTGTTCCTTTCTGTACTTCTCATATATATGTTTCCTAGGCATTGGTATTAGCCATGCTGACAGAGACTATACTGAATAATTGGGTCTTTGTTTTTTCCTGACATTGCCATGTTTATTTTCTTATGTTTTGTTCCTATTTGCCTCTGGTCTGGGACTTGACAAAAGCAGTCTGATTGCTAGACTATGTGGATGTGGGAATTTTGTGTGATTTATCCGGCATGGTAGATTAAGGTCTTTAAAGTAACATCTCTTTCCTCACTCTGAAGTCTTCAACATTTGTAAATTTTGGTTGGCTTTTGGCAAAAGTCTAAGTAGCTCATATCAAAGCTGGTTTTCATAATCCCAGCTAAAGACCTTAACATTTTATTAAGCTTTTTGTCTTTACTCCTGATCAATTATACATTTCTCCTAGAAACAATATTCTAACTATGATCTTAGCTTAATTATAAATTATTTTAAATCAAATAGGTGCATAACTCTACTGATCTCTGTGCTTACCTGATACACTTTTATGAAATGTCAAATTCAATGATAATCTAGAGAGGTTCATGGCATAGCTATGTATCTGCATGGGTATAAGCAAAGACAGGAGGTGCCTTTAGAAGACATTGGCACCAATAGTTTAGCTGTGCAGTCTGTACCTTTCTGCTATGTATCACATTTCATAGAGTAAAAAAAGGTTTAAATTAAAATTTAAAGCATTCTCTACATATTTACGGGGAAAAAATGTTCTCATATGCTCATTTGTCACATTCATTCTTGGAGAACATTTTTCCTCTCTTTTCATGCATACAGAACTGAACTCATCTGTGTATTAAATGACCATGAATCTAAAGATATTCCCCAAACTAAACACAGAGATATGAAGATTATTAAACATGGAAGGACTGAATAAGGGTAGCTATAGAGAAAATTTAAAGATGTTTATTAACTAAACTTTATTAAAACTTTAACTAATGACTTGCATTATAAAATTAAGAAAATAGTCAACTATTTTTGATGCACTACATAATAGGCAGATGTAAAAAAATGTATTCAAATAACTCATTTGCTCAGTTTAGTGGGTTGCTTCTATTCTAATTGAATTTTGTAGAGCTCTCTAAACAAGAATGCTGGTGCAGAATCCTGACATTTGTTAAATCCACAAAGGATTATTTTAGAAAGTAACAATAGCCAGTATTCTTACAGAGAAAGAAAAGGAATTTTAATTAACAAAATGTGTATCTTTTTTGTTTTGTTTCTGAAACAAAAGAAGCAGGGTAGGAGGGAAGAAATAAGCAAAGAATTATTGATTTGATTTTTAGGGTTCTGAGAACCCAGAGTTCCTTAAAGATTGCCCCAAAAGAAGTGGGAGGAAATTTCTCAGCTCCTGTGTGAAATACCTTATGTACTATTCAGCTGAAATTTATGGAGGAAGATGTAACAAACATTTATTTTTTTAATAAAAACTTAGTTACATTGAATATTTGGGTGCTATTTTTAGTGTATCATGTATATATAAGAACATTTCACATTAAATATACATTATTTGTGAGATATGTCAAATCAAGGCTGTTGCCTTGATTGCTTTTATCAGTCCATCAACTCCTACTAATTTTTCCTGTACAAAATAGAATACAGACACGAGTGGGTGGGAATAAACACAGTATAGCATTTCTTTATGTATGAATATAAATATGCATGTGCCTATAGACAGACGCACAAGTGCGCGCTGCAAAGGAGCAGTCACAGTCTGGATTGGGGGCTGCAGGTGACCTGCCTATTTCATCTGTCTGTAAATTGGCCCCTGGGCTTCTGAGTAGGTGAGTCAGAAGAAGTTGTGTGTTGTACCACTGTGCACTCTTCAGTTCAAATCTTGATGTACCTTTACTAGTCCGAAAAGGTTTGAGAAGCCCTTTTACATAGCTGACACCCGCTGAGTCAGTTGTTTGGGGTTCTGTCATCTTCTAAGTTTGGTTCTGATATTTTTGTGGCTGAGTGTAGTTCCTATTGGAGACCATAGGCTTTCTATTTTCAGTTAACATTGGCTGTTAACTCCTCTGGGACTGAAAATTCATTCATTTACTATAGTTGGTACTCTGGCATTGCAGACACATTGTTTCAAATTTTTGTCCATTGGGTACAGAGGGAGCCTAGGCAGCTGGTTTAAGCTAGACTCCTAGTTTTAATATGCAGAAGTGAAATGAGATGACTCTTGGTGCATATCACGGCCACACAGCACAGTAGCGTCGTAAATACCTGAGCTAACTCCAGATAAACAAGTGCCATATTCTGCAAAACTATTTAGCCTGCTCAGACCCTACACTGATGTAGTTTCCAGTACCTGAGCTGGGGCTGAAGTACCAAGTCCATTGTGCTGTGTAAGTGAACACATTATGTCACTCAGCATGAACCACTGAGGGTTTTTTTTCCTTTCTCTTTAGTTAAGAGACTCTTTTCTTCTCTAAACCAGAGAAACACCTTTGCCCATAGATAAGTCAGTTACCGCTAGCGATGGGGACTGCTACGACCCTTGAAAAAGAATAGAATTCTTAGAATTATACTGGTGCTGCTTTTTATTTAAAAAAGCTAATACAAGGAGATAAAGAAAGAGGCACACATTTCAGTGTCTCTTCCACCGAGGAAATCATAGTCTTGACTTCAATAAGCCGGTCTGAAATAACACTAGTGAAAAGGAAGTTGATACAAACTATCTCTTAATATAGAAACATATGAAAAGATTTGTAGGATGTTGTTTGCTAGTACATTTGAAATATTCCATGCTGATGGAGATTATCCAGATGGCAGGAAGTTTTTGCTGCTGACTTACTGGGCGTAGTGTAAATTTGGTGCCATTTCTTTCTATGCTGCAGCCTGTACCATTCAGACTGCAAACATTTTTAGGAAAAAAACTCAAATTATGAGTTCATATTGTGTTTTCTATATTCACGTCCAATCTTTCTTGCTCTTCTAGCATTATCATTGGCTAAATATGCAGCAAAAAGTAGCCAGATTCTGAAATACAAATACCAAATATCCTATAATCGTGGCAAAATTGATCAAAATTGTGAACATTATTCACAGACCTATGCTCATAAGTGGTTTTGCAGATGAACAAAATTATCTTGAGGTTATATATCACTTACATACTTCTCACCTTCTTGTTTTCAGTTATTTACTCTTTAGGTCATAGCCTAAATTATACATGAAAGATAATGAACCTCATATCTGAGGGATCTTTGGAAAGTATGATATATTTAGATCATCTTGGATGGGACACCTTACTAGTTGGAGAAGTAAAATTTATTTCTTAAAAGTCAGTCTAAAGAAGTTTAAGTTATTCAGTATTTTGTAGGATACAACAGATGCATTGGGCCAAATTTGTATCAGCACACCTGGTCTGTAATCAATATTAGCTAGTGCTGCTAGTAACAACAGTAGCAGTAGTAGAAGAATCTTAGTCAATGAAATCTTACTGCTTTCTATCTGTTACTCTCATCCTGAAATGCTAAACTGCGAAATGATGTCCAGTGTGGCCTTACATGTAATCCTATGTGAACGAAAGGTTTCTAAGAGTTCCAGGTTATAAACAAACATTAAACCTCCCTATATGGTGTTTCAAATCCAATTTGAACTCATTAATATGGTGATAGTATGGCTAACTGGCTTTCAAACAGCTAACTGAGGAAATGGTATTTGCAGCGCAGTGACTCTGAGGCCAAATAAGTTGTTTTCAAGGAAACTTCATATTTTACATCTGCAATTCAAATACTGACTGGCAGTTTTAAATCTGTAGCAGTGTCATACTTGAGAGAAGGTTTTGCTGTATTACAGAGTTAAATCACACAGGGTGGTTCCCTGGCACCGAGTTCAGTTGGCACAGTTACGCAGATCCATACTGTGATACACCAAAAACCAGACTTTGGATGTGATTTCTGGCCCATTTGAACTCCTGAATCAGAACATCATTGGAGGTGCTCTAGAACTTTAAGCTGTGCTGGAGACTCTTTTAAAAATGTAGCAGTAAAATGATCTAGTTCCTAATAGAAGCCTTCCAGTACCCAAAATGGGCCCTACGAAAAGCTCGAGACGGACTTTTGATGAGGACATGTAGTGATAGGACAAGAGGTAATAGGTTTAAATTGAAAGAGGGAAGGCTTGGATGAGATATTAGGAAGAAATTCTTTACTCAGAGTGTGGTGAGGGACTGGAACAGGTTGTCCAGAGAAGCTGAGTGGATGCCCCACCTCTGGAAGTGTTCAAGGCCAGGCTGGATGGGGCTTGGAGCAATGTGATCTAGTGAACGGTGTCTTTGCCCATGGCAGGGGAGCTGGAACTAGATCATTTTTAAGATCCATTTCAACTCAATGCATTCTATGATTCCCATGCATCAGAATGTGGTGCAATATTGTATTTGCTCATGTGGACATAGCTGTGGATTACCAGATATAAACAAATGAAAGAGAAAAATAAAATTGTTTTTCATTAGCAGTGGAATTTTGGGATTCATAGATTGTGTGAGCATGGCTGAAGAGACACTGCTATGACTAAAACACCATGGAAATGAGGAAAGTTTAACGACAACAGCACACATTCCTGTGCCAGAAAGACAAACAGCGTGACAACTTACAAAATAAAACTGAAATCTGTGATTTTGTTAGATAAACATGACATCAGTAGATAAAAATATATTTAAACTTTGCTTGGAGAATATTTTTTGTTGTTATTTCTGGATAGATCCCAGTGCCCACCAACTGACTCAGATTCTAGTCAGTGGGTTTAGTGCTGACCATTAAAATTAAAGTGTTTCATTAGTGAATATGGTCCCTTTGTAAAATCCTCATTAAGATTTAAAGTATTCCCACCCCATACATTTGCACCCACAAGAAGGGAAATTTATGACCTCATTAAAATGGCGTAGCTTCCACTGACATTGTGGAACTCTGAGGCATTCAGAGATTCCACTCTGCCAGCTAGCAGTAACCATATGGATGGTAACCACATGGTTATAGAGGTCACCATATGATGGTTACAGCCAGCCTGGAAGTCAGGCTGGCTGATGGATGGAGCTGGTTACCTGTGGACTACACAGTGCAGGCAGTTTGAAAGAGCATGATTTACAAAATAGATGTGGCAAGTCTGCAGTGCTTTGCAGAGCATAGCAGGCCTCAGAAAACCCTGTTTGGTTGTTCTGCACTGAAGTAATGCAGAGGACTCTGACACATAGTGTTTTCAATGACTGTAATCTCTGGTCTCAAGAAAACGGATAACCTAATAGGCACAGAACTTTGCAAAATCACACCATGTTAATATATATTAACCTTCTACAGGGTATTTCAAAATTACCTGACTGACTTGGAAGACAAATGTCTCTTCAACGCTGACATTTGGACTCACCAAGGCTTTTGCCACTTGATGATAACATATTACTCTTAAAAGGCAAACATATTGAACCAGACCTGCACTGTCCTCAGCAAACTATGTTCTCTCTAGACACTGCAGTTCTTGAGTGCAGAGAACAAGGTGTGACAGGTACACACCTTGCTTTCCTCCCTGCTGTTTACATGTTGTTTGCAAAACACGTTTCATCTCAGCAGGATGGTTTTTGTATTTTTTTTTTTTTCTGGGAGAATACAAGCATAAAGGTCATAGAGTGCTTTTCTGCAGTATATCCTCTTAAGTAACATCAGCAGACTGCAGCACCAACAGAGGTGCAGGGCACTGTGCTCCACAGGCCACTCAAGTGCCAATAGTTCTCTACTGGTTTTGTCCCGTCTCTACTGAAGAAGGAATTATTAGGGAAACAAATCATGTTTCATGAAATTAGAGTTTCTGAAACTAATTACATTGTGCTCCTCCAAGACATTCTTAAAACTTTCAGTGGAGTACACAGGCAGCTGCAATAATAAGATTTGAGCATATAAATGAATAACTACAGCTGGTTTCTAAGCTGATGGGTCTGATGAATTATAAAGGTTACTTTCAGAGACAAAAAGGTGGATGGGGACCAAAACAGATAGCATGTATGCATTTATAACAAAAAATCCCCAAACCAAATCAAACAAAACCCTGCCACTTGTCTTTAGTTTTTAAAACTGCTTGATATTTCTTCCTTTCTTTCTCAAAAACACTTTTTTCCTCAAAAGAGCATGTAGCTTTTTATTTCTGTGCTCTTGATTTCTCACCCTGATGAAGCATTATGAAGTAACACTTTTTGCCAAGCTCTAAGACACCTTGTGGTTTGCAGATTGCCTTGTGATCATAAAGATGTGAAATTATTTTAATAAAAACAGAAATAATCTGCATTGTAGAGGTTCTCTCTCCAACCTCTTAGGTACTTGTGAGCTATCTACATAGTGTTGCTTCATGCTAGCACATTAAAAACTCCTTTTGTTATTTAGAAAAATTATTACTTTATTTTGGTTTTGTGGTTTTCTCATAGACCTTGGAGGGGAAAGTAACTATATTTTGTTTAAATAAGAATGGACAGCCTTCACATGTGATTAATATTAGAATTAAAGCAGAAGAGATAGTTACTTTTATCGATTTCCTTTAAGTTCATTAAAGCAAGCTTAATACAGAAGAGAATGCCAACTGCTAGACAAGCAACCCATCTATATTGTTTAAGAAACTAAAACTGGCGTCTCTATACATCTGAAAGCATCTTCTGTTTCCAAGAAAGAGAACCCCAACTCTCCCATTTCTACCTTTTAAAACAATTTTTATGTTACAATTTCCCGATTTTATTTTTAGAAATTGAAATTTGTTGGGTTTTTGGAAGAGATGTAGTGAAAGTAATTTCTTTCAGCTCTTCAAATCTCTATCCTTTAAAAATGTGTAAGACTTCAAAATTATCTCCACAAGGGCTGAATTATTTAAAGGTAGAGTCCCGCTGGCAGAGACTGTTAAGACGATGGGAACAGTGGAACCATTTTTTCCTATATAGGAATACTGGAATTGTGTACCAGTAAATGAGTCCTAAAGTGGGCATTCAAAACAAGCAGTTCTAGGAGAATCCTGTTTTGCTGATATAACTGCACTTGCACTAACAACTAGGGAATTCTCTCAGAACAGCTGTGTCAGTCAGCAAAGCTATTTTGGTATAAATCTGTACTGTGTACCTAGCTTGATATTTGGGGTGGAGTTGACCTTACAGTAGAAAATGCCAAAAGAAGTGGGAGAATGGAAAAATTTACTGTTACCATGTAAGCAGACAGAAAAGTGTACCTGCACTCTCTGTGACTGCTCAGTAGGGGATGCTCAGAAAATCCAAAATCTATGATTTAAATAAAGTAGAATTTAGAAAACTTATATCTAACTGCTAGACATAGAAATAATGTAGGAATTATTGTTATATCATGAAACTTTAAAAAGAGTAGGAGACCATTGAAGGTCAGTGCTGCATGGACTGGGAGTTATTGCCCTGGGAAGGAATTCATGATTATGACAAAGTTCATGACAAGTCAGGGACAAACTATTTAGCACAGCCTGTTGTGATAGGACAAGGGGTGACGGTTTTAAATTGAAAGAGAGTAGGTTTAGGTAAGATAGAAAGAAAAGTTTTTTTTGTAAAAAGGGTGGTAAAACTCTGGAACAGGTAGATGCCCCAACCCTGGAAACATTCAAGGTCAGGCTGGATGGGATGGGGCTCTGAGCAACCTGGTCTAGTGGAGGGCATCTCTGCTCATCACAGGAGCATTAGACTAGATGACTTTTAACTGTCCCTTCCAACTCAAACCATCTATGATTCTTTGATCATGATCAAAAAATACTAAGTCAAGAATAGTGAAATCTATAAGATGAGAATTAGGAAAACCAGCCATTACTTTGTGAAGGACCTTGTAGATTTCTGGCATCTGCCCTTTCCAAGTGCTGGGCTGGAGTTGGCACATGGCCGTCTCCGTAGGCAATGAGGACAGCCAGCACAGTCCTAACATTTAGCAAATTACAGGCAACAGCAGCTTGTTACTACATGTTACAAATTTTCATACATAAACCCTGTTTTATGCTAACTGGGTCATGCTTTTAATGATCTTTTCAGTGTATTGTTTTAGCTTTACACAAAGGAAAAAAAAGTTTAATTCAGTAATAATAGCAGTCGTATATTCCAGTGATACTTAATCTGGACGAATTACTGAAAATTGCTTGAATAATAACTCAGTTGGAGAATAACATTTCCTCCAACCAATACTGGTATTTATTTTTCCTTTTGTGTCTTCCTAGAATTAGATAACTGCTGGGTTTTGAAACTGGGTTATTTTTTGGAGTGGGAAACAATTCAGTTAACTCTTTTTTTGAGGCCCTTGTCAAGTGTTTCTTCTCTGTTGACCTCTTGGCTGTCTCTGATTAGTGAAGACTGAGGGCATGAGAAGAGGCTAAAACTAAGGGAAATAAAACACTGTGTATTACACCTCAGTGGGAGGTGTGGGGACTCTCTCCTGTTGTAAGAGGAAGCAATTTGCCCCTCTTGTAGTGACACATTCCACAAAGATTTCTTATAAGTGGGAAGTCATTAAGAGTTTGAATTATAATTGTAATATGTTAGGCCTGATAGTTGATAGGTGTGGTGCAAGTTAAAGATAATTAAACAGCATAAAAAGCTCAGCAGCTGAATTGTTTCTTCTGAAGCCAATCACAAACAAAATAAATCCCTTGTGTAGCAAACAAAAAAAGTCTGTGGGCAATGTGTGACAGGAGAGGTGACAAAGAAAAGGGCAATAACTCCTTTCCAGTCCCATTGCCAGAATACCTTCCTTAACTGCAGGTTAAGGGAGTATGTTCAGAAACTTTAGATCACCTTTCCATAGCAACTGCCCGGGAGAATCCTCTCCAAAATGAGCACAAGGGCTCAAGAACTTTTTTATTCCAAAATGTGCTTTTATCTTGTGTTCAGAAGCTGAAGCAGGCTTTAGGAATTAATCCATAATATAGGCAGTAATAAAAAAATAATCTCCATAAATATTATCGCATTCTTCTCTCCAGGGAATTCTGACCTCTGGGTTCAATATACAGAAGTAGAAATGGGAAGTGAAGAAATTTCATTTTTCTTTTTTTTTTTCTTCCCTTAAAAAAAGGTATGGTTTCATGAAGGAATCATCCAATCATTATTTTTCCAAAGCATCCCCATTTAAAGTCTAATAATTTGTGTTTACTTGAAGCATGCTTGCTGAAATGCACCCAGTTACAGCCGAAACATGGAAAAACATGGGAATACATTAATTTCCATACTATTTTTTAAATTACCACACATGGTGTATCTATATAAAAAGAGAAAGATACATTTATTAGATTCAGAATCCTATTGTTGGCTGGCTGTATTTAGAGTAGGTTGACACTGTATATCCAGTGCCACAAATTCATCTTCTGGTAATTTTCAGGGAATACAACTAGTAAGCAATTGCTTCCATAGTTCTTTAGAAGAGCCACCAAAATATTTTATAATAAATGCAACCCTACAAATAGACTTTCCTCAGGACAGTACATACATTTATAGAAGTTTGACCTTGTTCTGTTTGACCTGGATTCCTACAACACAGTTGTGAACTTTCTTTCAGTGAACTATGAAAATGTTAAAGAAATATCATACCTGGTAGTCTCTTGCTTTGTCTTAATATTTAGCATTGAGATGGGAATTTGGATGCAGTTCCTTTAACAGCAATTTGATTCACTTCCACTTGGTGACACAAATCAATGAGTACCCATTAAAATTTAAACAATCAGCAAAATAACTGGGGGATGTTGTCAATGTCAGGGTAGTAAACTTGTTTTCTGCAGTTCAGGATGTGTCTAGATTGCCATTGATTAGATTATTTGTATAATGCAATCATTAGAAACTGAGGACAGCCTCCCCAAATACCATGAGAATTTATGGATTTCTCATCTCAGTTCTTTGTGTCTGTTTTCATTCTCCCATTTAAACATTTATCTTAAAGAAAGAAAATTAGGACAGAAGCATATTGAGGAAGCTTGGATGGGATGGTGATCCAGTGTTTTGCTACAGGTTTTCTGCATAGGCGCCTAGTATCCCAATGTCTATTCGGGGTAATTGGTAACTGACCACAGCTTGTTGAGGTTTTAAGTGCTTTTCTTGGTAGAGGCTGATTTTATCAATGACAGTAACAGGTTTTTTATATGCTATGCAATACTAGCAAAAACATTAACTTGTTTTAGTGGCTGTGGCTGCATGGTCTGGTTCCGTGCCGAGGGGCTGAGAGATGCTGAGGCTCTGGCGCTGTGGGACAGCCACACCTGTGGGTGCAGCCAAATTCCCACTGAGGCTGCACATAACCAATGAAGTGCCCCATTAGTGTCTTGTTTGGTCCAGTGTGCCATGAGGGCCCTGTGTCACAGGGAGACTTCCAGCTTCTGCTGAGGTCAGAGCTTAGGGAGAGGTGGTGGACGAGCTTATTCTCTTATTTGGGAAGGAAAACAAGTGTAGACTGCTTTAAAGCCTCCTGGCTCCTAAGCAGGTATTATTTCTTCTACAAGAGATTTCTCCTACTTTTCTAAGGGTAGTACTTACACAAGAATATTTATAAATGTGAGTGAAAGTAGATCAAACAGATGTT
The DNA here is from genome assembly GCA_013398055.1 of Ifrita kowaldi. NCBI lineage: Eukaryota > Metazoa > Chordata > Aves > Passeriformes > Cinclosomatidae > Ifrita > Ifrita kowaldi. The sequence continues at coordinate 679,316 of VZRS01001356.1, forward strand.
CCAAATCAGTTGCTCTTCTTTGAATATGTATTCTACCATTTATCTATATTTTTGTAAATATCTCCAAGTCAGCCAACTGTTGTTTTGCCTTTTCCTGCATTCTCAATGTCTTTTCAGTTTTATTCAGCTGTTTTCATGAAAGCAATCAGTAGTTCATCTGAAATGTAATGAACATTAACTCATTTTTATTATCCAACTTCTCAAAAGCAGTCATCAATTATTATTTAATGGACATTTACTTTTCTGCCATATCATACACTCATAAAAATGTTGAAGGAAGTGATTTTGTCTGCTTTAGTGTTTATAGATAGAAAATTCCATAGTCACCAAGTCTTAAAAATATCCTTAGCAATTACTTCCAACACATTTTATTGGGTTTTGCCAATTACATGATTTTATATATTAGACATTTATTATTATTACTAGCATTTCACTTTATTTTAGAGTTGTTTGCTTTTTATGAATGTATTTTATTAAGTATTTTATTAATGTCTTTTCAGAGTAAACTGTGAACAGGAAAAGTTCATTCTGCCACTTGAATATATTTTAATGGGATGTAATGCAAAGGGTCATTTTAGGGGAAAAGGTACTGCAGGCTGATCAGATGTCCACCGCAGACTCAGCAGGTCTCTGCCATCATAGAGTGCCCATGGGCCTGCCTATGGCATGGAAGAGAGGTGTCTGTCTGTCCTGGCAGCTCACCTTCTTCTTAATCTGTAAAACATCAGAGATATGTTGGGAGGTGACAAACTTGGGCATGTGGCCAGAGAAACATAACGAGCAACTAAACACACATTTTGGAGCATGACCTGAATGAGACATCTAAAAGGTGTCAGAGCCTAGAGAAGTTGCCTTGGGCATCTTTTATAGCCAGCACAGAGGAAAAAAAAGATTGATGTTCTTCTAAAATAAGTTCCTATGATGCTACATGGAACATGCTTTATTAGATTATAGTTATCTAGAAATCAAATTATTGTGCAAATTGTAAAAATAGCTGTAAAAACTCACTGCTTTGCTGTAGATTGAGTGATGATGAGTTCCATCCCTGAATGCTAAAGTTCTGACTAGTTTTCATTCCTCGGCAAATTACATCAGTGATAGTGTTGGGTGGTTTTAATGTCTTATTATTATCCTTTTCAAACATCAACTCAATGAAATACACTTCAGGAGTGTGGAGCATATTTCACTCTACACACTTTCTTCATGAAGAGTTTCAGTTCCCTTCAAACCATCATTCTGTCTGCAAAGTTTGTTCGATCAAACCCTAAATATTATTTACCATTGAGATTTTTTTTTTATTTGAAAGAAAACTGAACACACCCCCTGCCCTGCATTTACTGTCATTACTGTTTAAAGGGCCAGTAAGGAAACAACAACTATGTGCAAGGTTTAATAGCACTTTTGCACTGTCGTGAACTACAGTGGAATAAGTTACTGATGCTGCAAAAGATTGGTACAGTAGCTAGTACCTCTTTTTAATCATGTCCAGTGCTTTAATTTCTTTGCATTTTAGGGGGAAGGTTGCCAATTGCTATACACTCAATTAATTTAACATACTGGATAAAAGAAAATAAAAGGTAACATTAAATAGTGTTGAGGAAGATATGGAAGTAAGATTGGATAAAACCCCCAAAATTATGTTGTAGCTATAAGCAAATCCTGTGAATTCAAAAAAAGTTACACTCATGTTTGCTAAGGAGGCAGATGTGCTTTAGAGAAATACAGCTTGGCTTAAAGTGGAGGAGAGGTAAAGGATTTGCCTGTGGCTTGCAGGGCCAGTTCCTCAAGAGATGCTGGGCCACTGACAGAAGCAGAAGCAAATGGGCACAAGCTCACACACAGGAGGTTCACGCTGAACATCAGGAAACATTTTTTCACTGTGAGGGTGAGTGAGCATCGGTGAGTGAGGTTGCCCAAAGAGGCTGTGAGTCTCCATTCCTGGAGATACTCAAAACCGTCTGGCCCCAGTCAGGGCAGCTGGCTCTATGTGACCCTGCCTCGTGACCCAGGGACCCCTTACCACCTCAGCCTTTCTCTAGTCCAGTGGTTCATTCCCTTTCATTACAGACGCCACCCGAGGGCAAACTCGCCCGTCGGCTGCAGGTGTGTCCTGCCGCCCAGGAGCGGGGGNATACACTCATAAAAATGTTGAAGGAAGTGATTTTGTCTGCTTTAGTGTTTATAGATAGAAAATTCCATAGTCACCAAGTCTTAAAAATATCCTTAGCAATTACTTCCAACACATTTTATTGGGTTTTGCCAATTACATGATTTTATATATTAGACATTTATTATTATTACTAGCATTTCACTTTATTTTAGAGTTGTTTGCTTTTTATGAATGTATTTTATTAAGTATTTTATTAATGTCTTTTCAGAGTAAACTGTGAACAGGAAAAGTTCATTCTGCCACTTGAATATATTTTAATGGGATGTAATGCAAAGGGTCATTTTAGGGGAAAAGGTACTGCAGGCTGATCAGATGTCCACCGCAGACTCAGCAGGTCTCTGCCATCATAGAGTGCCCATGGGCCTGCCTATGGCATGGAAGAGAGGTGTCTGTCTGTCCTGGCAGCTCACCTTCTTCTTAATCTGTAAAACATCAGAGATATGTTGGGAGGTGACAAACTTGGGCATGTGGCCAGAGAAACATAACGAGCAACTAAACACACATTTTGGAGCATGACCTGAATGAGACATCTAAAAGGTGTCAGAGCCTAGAGAAGTTGCCTTGGGCATCTTTTATAGCCAGCACAGAGGAAAAAAAAGATTGATGTTCTTCTAAAATAAGTTCCTATGATGCTACATGGAACATGCTTTATTAGATTATAGTTATCTAGAAATCAAATTATTGTGCAAATTGTAAAAATAGCTGTAAAAACTCACTGCTTTGCTGTAGATTGAGTGATGATGAGTTCCATCCCTGAATGCTAAAGTTCTGACTAGTTTTCATTCCTCGGCAAATTACATCAGTGATAGTGTTGGGTGGTTTTAATGTCTTATTATTATCCTTTTCAAACATCAACTCAATGAAATACACTTCAGGAGTGTGGAGCATATTTCACTCTACACACTTTCTTCATGAAGAGTTTCAGTTCCCTTCAAACCATCATTCTGTCTGCAAAGTTTGTTCGATCAAACCCTAAATATTATTTACCATTGAGATTTTTTTTTTATTTGAAAGAAAACTGAACACACCCCCTGCCCTGCATTTACTGTCATTACTGTTTAAAGGGCCAGTAAGGAAACAACAACTATGTGCAAGGTTTAATAGCACTTTTGCACTGTCGTGAACTACAGTGGAATAAGTTACTGATGCTGCAAAAGATTGGTACAGTAGCTAGTACCTCTTTTTAATCATGTCCAGTGCTTTAATTTCTTTGCATTTTAGGGGGAAGGTTGCCAATTGCTATACACTCAATTAATTTAACATACTGGATAAAAGAAAATAAAAGGTAACATTAAATAGTGTTGAGGAAGATATGGAAGTAAGATTGGATAAAACCCCCAAAATTATGTTGTAGCTATAAGCAAATCCTGTGAATTCAAAAAAAGTTACACTCATGTTTGCTAAGGAGGCAGATGTGCTTTAGAGAAATACAGCTTGGCTTAAAGTGGAGGAGAGGTAAAGGATTTGCCTGTGGCTTGCAGGGCCAGTTCCTCAAGAGATGCTGGGCCACTGACAGAAGCAGAAGCAAATGGGCACAAGCTCACACACAGGAGGTTCACGCTGAACATCAGGAAACATTTTTTCACTGTGAGGGTGAGTGAGCATCGGTGAGTGAGGTTGCCCAAAGAGGCTGTGAGTCTCCATTCCTGGAGATACTCAAAACCGTCTGGCCCCAGTCAGGGCAGCTGGCTCTATGTGACCCTGCCTCGTGACCCAGGGACCCCTTACCACCTCAGCCTTTCTCTAGTCCAGTGGTTCATTCCCTTTCATTACAGACGCCACCCGAGGGCAAACTCGCCCGTCGGCTGCAGGTGTGTCCTGCCGCCCA
>VZRS01001357.1:0-14325 GCA_013398055.1 Ifrita kowaldi
GAGCCCGCCGCGCCCGGGGCAGCGGGCCCGGGCCTCGAAGGCGGCCCTCCCTGCAGCCTTGCCCCGGCCCCCCCGTATGGCGCGGCTCTGAGGGGAGATGACCGACCAGGAGAACAACAACAGCATCTCCAGCAACCCCTTCGCTGCCCTCTTCGGCTCCGTTGCTGCCGCCAAGCACTTCGCCGCAGTCCAGAAGCAGCAGCAGCTGCGGCATCTGACAGGTGGGGGGGTCGAGGCTGGCCCTGGGGCAGGGGCCGGCCCTTGGGGAGGGGGCGAGGCGGTCCCCTTCGGGGGGAGCTGTCCCCCGAGGCGCTGAGGGCTCTGTCCTGCAGGCGAGGAGACGTCCATCAGCCAGGATGACTCCGACAACAGTGTCTCCGAGAGTCTGGACGACTGCGACTATTCGGTGGCCGAGATCAGCCGCTCCTTCCGCTCGCAGCGGGAGCTCTGCGAGCAGCTCAACATCAACCACATGATCCAGAGGATCTTCCTCATCACCCTGGACAACAGTGAGCCCGGGAACCCCCGGGGTTGGCGGGGGTGCTGTGCAGGCTGGGGCAGCTCTGCATGTCGGGTTTGTCTGGCATCGGAGGGAACAGCTGGGAGGGGGCAGTGCCAGGTGCAGCAGCTGGGGCTGTGCTAGGGGCAGGTCCTGCCTGCGGGTTCCCCGTCCACGGAGGTAGAACAGGTCCCTCTGCCCTTCCCAGGTGACCCCAGCATGAAGAGTGGGAATGGGATCCCAGCACGCTGTGTCTACCTGGAGGAAATGGCTGCAGACCTGGATGACCAGGACTGGCTGGACATGGACAATGTGGAGCAGGTAAAGATGCCTGCCTGGGGCCATCTGCAGACTTTGGCCACAGGCTTGAGTTTGTTTCCTCAGAATGGACATGTGATGTATCCCTACTCCTTTTCCAAAACCTGGCATGAAGCTGCCGCTCATGGTTTTGGTGGGAAAGTCCATGAGATTTTTGGGATATGAGACTGAGAAAAGTGTAGAATTTGGGGAATCCAGCCCTTCCTGTTGGAGGCTGCAGGAGTTTGCTGCTCTGCAGGTCTGTGTGAGTGGGGAAGGGAGCAAAAACCAAAGAGAACTCAGTCAGCAATGTCCATGCACACACTCATCCTCATTTGCAGCCGTATCAGTCATTCTTGCTGAGGATTTCAGTGGAAATGGTTTCTCTTGGGGGTACTGTTACTGCATGAGGGACTGGAGGATTTACTTAGGCCAGAAGCAGCTGAGGGTTCTTACTCCAGCACTCTGTTACTTAATGAGGGATAGAGAGAGCCCTTCCCAGCAGGAATCAGTTAGCCTGTGTGGTGTGGAGCTTCCTCCTCTGGAGGGATCAGTTTTGTGCTGGGGCTGTGTCACTGTACCCTGTCTCTGCCCGTGCCCAGGCCCTGTTCACCCGCCTGCTGCTGCCGGAGCCCGGGAACCACTTGATCCACATGACCTCTGCCAGCACCCAGAACCTCTCGGCTGACCGTGACGCTGGGGAGAGGCAGATCCTGCGCTACCTCTACGCCTGCTTCCGCAGGGCACGGGAAGAGGTGGGCACAGGTTGCCGAGCAGAAAGGCAGCTCTGTCGCCCAGCTCTGTGCTCTGGAGTGACCGAGCTAAAGTTGTAATGACCGGGGCCCCTACACTGCCTTGTTCTCCTTGCACAGATAACCAAGGTCCCGGAGAATCTTCTGCCCTTCGCAGTGCGCTGCCGCAACCTGACGGTGTCAAACACTCGTACCGTCCTTCTCACCCCGGAGATCTACGTCAACCAGAACGTGTATGAGCAGCTGGTGGACCTGATGCTGGAGACACTGAGAGGGGCCCGTAAGTGCAGCCGGGTTGTGCCGCTGCCTCAGCACTGCGAGGCTCCCCTGGAGCGTTGTGGAGTTGGGTGAAGCTTTGGCTCCCCTCGCTGCCAAAAGAGGGGGCTGTGTTTGGGTCGGTTGGGCTGTTGGAGCACTGTGAGTAACAGCCTTGTGTCGCCTGCCAGAGTTCGAAAGCATGACCGAGTTCCTTGAGGAGGTCATAGAAGCCTTAACGATGGACGAGGAGGTGCGGACGTTCGGGGAGGTCATGGTTCCCGTGTTTGACATTCTGTTGGGGAGAATCAAGGAGCTGGACCTCTGCCAGATCCTGCTGTACACATACCTCGATGTGCTCCTCTACTTCACAAAGCAGAAGGACATAGCAAAGGTGGGTACCTTGGCTTAGGCAGGAGCTTTTCGCAGGGGCACATTTACAAGACCTGATCTGCAGAGGCCAAACCAGCAGTGTGGTGTAACAACACCTGATGTGTGTAGTCGTACCCCTCCTCTCCTTTCTCATAGCCTGTCACAAACCCATCAGTTTTTTGGGGTTTTTTACTGGGATTTTGGACAACTGTCAGCATGTCCTGATGTGTTCCCCAGGTTTTTGCAGGCTACATCCAGCCCAAGGATCCCAGCAATGGGCAGATGTACCAGAAGACTTTGCTTGGTGCCATTTTAAATATCTCCTGTTTGTTGAAGACCCCTGGCGTGGTGGAGAACCATGGCTACTTTCTGAATCCATCCCGATCCAGCCCACAGGAGATTAAAGTGCAGGAGTCCAACATCCATCAGGTGGGAGAAGCGGGGCTGTTCTGCTTCCTGAAGTGTTTAGTGGTCTCTCATTGCCTGAGGGTTCAAGACATGGCATCAGGGCTTGAGTTCCACCACTGCTTCAGGAATAACCTGGCTTGCAACTAGGCACATCCCAAAACTGCTTTGAATTCTCCAGCTGGAGCATGGGAACAGTTTCACCAGCTGCCTTGGGTGGTTGTAACCCAAGTCTTTGTGTCTTATCAAAGTTGCCTGAGCTTTGGGAAAAAGGTTGCGTGGTACTGGTGGAACAGACATCAGTAACTCGAGGTGCTAAATGGAGATCATCTACCTCAGGTGTTGCAACCACCAGGGAATAGCTTTCAGTATCTGTCCTGTAATTAAAACACTAATTGATTCCCCAACTGAGAAAGTGACAGGCGACATTCTCTCTCATTATGCAAGTAAATATCTTCTTCAGAGGAACAGCACTAGGAATGTTCCAGTAGGTCAGGATTGAAACATGAGGATGCAGGATATAAATGTAGGAGTGAACTGGGGTGCAGAGGTGATCCTTGAGAGGGTCTTTCCCACTCAGGTGTTCTTTTAGGCTGCCAAAATAGGCAAAGATTTCTGGATTTACTCCATATGGGAACAAATTGCTCTCAGCTATGCTTTTGAGGACATCCCTAACTGTTCTTTGCTGACAGCCCCAGGATCTGACCTGCTTGTAACACCTGTGTGTGAGACGGGTGATTCACAGGGGTGTCCTGAGGAGCAGGATGTGGTCTGGATCCAGAAAGGATCTGATAGCAGTAATATCAGAGAGGCAAAAGAACAACCCCCAAGGACTCATTCAGCTGTGTTCTGTTTCCTGTAACAGTTCATGGCTCAGTTCCATGAGAAGATCTACCAGATGCTGAAAAACCTGTTGCAGCTGTCACCAGAGACGAAGCACAGGATTCTCTCCTGGCTGGGAAACTGCCTCCATGCGAATGCGGGCCGCACCAAAATTTGGGCTAACCAGATGCCGGAGATTTTCTTCCAGATGTATGCCTCAGATGCCTTCTTCCTCAACCTGGGGGCTGCTCTCCTGAAGCTGTGCCAGCCCTTCTGCAAACCCAGATCTCCAAAGCTGCTAACCTTCAACCCTACCTACTGTGCCCTGAAGGAGCTGAACGAAGAGGAGAGGAGGAGCAAGAACGTACACATGAAAGGTACACCTAAACATTGGGGAGTAAGAGAATGGGAAAGGAGGTCTCCTCAGGTCCCCACTTTACCCAGTAGTGCCCTCTCAGTGGGGGGTGCCATTAGGCTTAGGGGAGGATTAGAGGTGCAACTAGAGAGGAGCAGGAAGAGAGCTGAATACAAATAAAATGCTGCCAGCATCACCAGGAGCCCTTTTGTGTCCTCAGGAGGGACCCTCTCAAGCCCTTTCCTCACCAGCACTGCTGGGTAGGACCTGATGCAGAGATGCTTTTCCTTACAGGTTTGGAAAAAGAAACGTGTTTGATCCCTGCTCTGAGTGAGCAAGAGCCACAGTCTGCAAACAGCTACAACCTGGTGACAGAAAACCTGGTGCTCACGCAGTATACCCTGCACTTGGGGTTTCACAGGTACCTGCTCTTAGTTCCCCTGTGGCTGTTTTCCACCCATATGCAGCTATGGAAATTTCAGTAAATACTCTGAACACAGAGTGGCCAGCTGAGCTGCTGCCTGAACTTCAGCCTGACTGACTGCAGGAAGAAATTTTGCTCACATTTTTTGCTAATCTGGATACATTCAGGCTTTAAAAAGTCATTGTGGGTTTTGATTCTCAAATCCCCTTGGCCTTTCTGCAAGTGTTTTATCCTAATAAAGGAGTCCTACAGGCTCTACGTTATTTATAGACACCAGTAGCCAAGTGCTGGGTATTTGTGGGTTGTTCCATTCCTCCCTCTCCTTGGGGCATGGGCCACTGGCACCTCCCTTCACAACTAGAGAGCATCCAGGTGGCAGAGCACCTGCCCACTGGGAGTGACCTAAATGCCCTGATAGCTGGGCTGTATGTGAAGCAGGAATGTGAGGTAGCTGTCAATTTCTAGGAGAGGATTTTCTGGACACCAAAACACTCTGTTTTGCACAGCTTCTCTCTGCAAATCGTTGCCTGGATACTGTGAGGTCATGGCTGATCCAAGCAGAGTCCCCTTCTGGTTTATTCTCTAAATATAGACATTGACAAAAAAGTTATTATGCAAGTGGCTCGTTGCTGGGAAACTGAAGTGTCACCTTGCAGGTGTCTCTGGGCTGTGCTGGATCCCTGACCTCAGTGACCCAAGGGAGCTCAGTGCTCCAGAGGGCTCTGCCGTGTCCCCAGGCCACTCTGCAGGTGCCATGGTCTCTCACAGGGTCTCGTATCCTCCCAGGTCCTGCAAGCCTTTCCCCAAGGCTTCCCATTGCCAGAGCCCCAGACAGGGTACCCACAAGAAACGATCTGAATCCACCGGCACAAGCAGTCTCTCACCAGCTTCTGCATTGGTGAGGCAGGATATCTGTCTGTCTGTCTGTCTCCTCAGCCCCTCCTTGCCTCCTTTCCCGGGCAGGTTACATGACCAGATGGTAAAGATAAACCAAAGCCTTCACCGCCTGCAAGTGGCATGGCGAGAAGCTCAGCAGAGCTCCAGCCCCGCTGCTGACAGCCTCAGGGAGCAGTTTGAGCGCCTGATGACCATCTATCTCTCCACCAAGGCAGCAATGACGGAACCACAGATGCTGCAAAACTGCCTGAACCTGCAGGTGTCCATGGCAGTGCTGCTGGTGCAGCTGGCTGTGGGGAACCATGGGACGGAGCCGCTGGAGCTGACCTTCCCGCTGCCGGAGGTGGAGCACAGTGCACTGGCCTACGTGCCAGGTGAAGCACCGGGTCCTGGTGGGGGTCTGCGCCAGCACCTGTCGTACACAAGCACTGGCAGAGCTGCCTGAGCAAGTGCTTCCCTGTCCAGAGCAGGACATGGTGCTACCACTGATGTGGTGCAGAATAGTCTCTCTGAAGAGGATCACTCTTAGAAAATTTGGGGCTGTTTGAGGGGCCATACTTAGGGTAGTGAAGCTGCTGACCTTTTAAAAGGTCATTACTCATTGGCAAGTGGCAAATTCCGCATTGATTTACTGTTTTCTCTATGTGTAAACCCTTTCTTCTGGGGTCTACTTCAGGATTCTTCCCTTGGGGGTTGTGTAACAGTGTGTGATCAGCAGACAGATGCTGGATTCACCCCTTAAGTGACCTGACTTCTGGGAGGGGAGATGGAAGTGAATCCCACATGTTACTCATGCCATCAGCCTGGGCATCCTTCTCCATGGCAGGTTCTAATACAGCTTGTTAATTGCCAATACTTAATCAGCATCAGGGTGCTGAGGGGAGAGTGGATGGGAGGCTGGAAAAGGGCAAGGTGAGCTGCCTGGGGAGGAGTTCAGCTACAATCTCTGTTTGCAGAGTTCTTTGCTGATAATTTGGGCGACTTCTTCATTTTCCTGCGGCGTTTTGCGGATGACGTCTTGGAGACTTCTGCGGATTCCCTGGAGCACATCCTTCACTTTGTTACTGTTTTCATGGGTGATGTGGAGAGGTAGGTGCAGCCCTGGGTGCTTGTTGCAGAACACCTGGGGTGACCAAACAAGTAGAAATTGCAGAGCAGTCTTGAGGCTTGGTTTGTGCAGCTGAGAGCGGGTTGATCTTTTTGGAACAGCTGAAATCTGCCTGCAGGAGGCACAAAGGGAACAAAGGCCTGCCTGGAGGCCACAGGCTTCATGCAAGGTTCAAATGGGAGTTGGTGCTTAAATATGTGTTTGGTTGTACGATGCAGAATCCTCATCAGCTACAGCCATTTTGTACTTGTTAAAGGGAGCTCCTGGGATGGATCTGTTGGGAGTGTCTCTATAATGTCCACTGAACAGAACTGAGTAGTTCGATCGATCTTCCTGGTAAGACATCGCCCTGCTTTCTGCATTTCTGCTGTTCGATCACTTACACGTACGTGTGTAAATGCAGTGAGCTCCTGGCAGCAGCAGCAGCAGCAGCAGATAGAGATTTCCTGTGGTAGGCAGCTCTCATTGTTCCCGCTGTCCCTGGGAGATTGAGGCTGTAGTTCTTCCTGGCAGTCCCCTACAACATCACCTGGGGCAGATGGTTTGGCTTCTGCCCCACAGGTGCAGCAGAGGTATACTCTGACCTCAGTGCTTGGTGCTGGACAGCAGATGCAGCAGGCAAAGCACTTAGCACTTAGATTAGCAGGGTAAAAAGGAAGAAGGTCCATGGGCAGTAGGAAAACAGCTGGGACAGCTGGTGGGGTTTGCTCAGGAGCTCCAGCTGACAAGCAGGCATTGGGCTGTGAGTGGGAGAGCTTCTGTGGGAGGGGTGAGAGCAGCAGCTTGGCTGTTCCCACACTCTCTGGCCTCTGCCCGAGATTTCACTGCGGTATCGAGTGCGTGCAAGGGAGTGCTGGCCTGGGGCTGGCTTTACAGACGATCTGCGGCAATCAGGCACTTGAGCATGGATGGGCACAGCTCCTGGAGTGATTACTGAACAGCTCCATTCTGCACCATGGCCCTCATGCCATCCTGGATTTGCTTTCTGTTTTTTCTTTCAGGATGAAAAATCCTCACCTGCGAGCCAAGCTGGCTGAAGTGTTGGAAGCTGTGATGCCTCACTTGGATCAGGCTCAGAACCCACTCGTCTCGAGTGTGTTTCATCGCAAGCGAGTGTTCTGCTCTTACCAACACGCTGCCCACCTGGCCGAGGCACTCATCAAAGTCTTCGTGGATATTGAGTTTACAGGTAAGCGTGGAACAGAAGAGTTGTGTTCCCTGTGTAGCACTTGTGGGGGACTGTCCACTTGAAAGGCTCTTTGGCTTGTGCCCAGGTGACCCGCACCAGTTTGAACAGAAGTTCAACTATCGCCGTCCCATGTATCCCATCCTGAGGTACATGTGGGACACTGATTCCTACCGGGACAGCATAAAGGTGAGGCAAGAGGTGCAGGTTTGAGTGTGCCCATGTGAGTGTGCAGCTCTGCATGGACCACTTGGGTCTATGTCCTGCCATTGGAACTGTGCTGCAGAATTCGCTGTTCTCCCTTTCCTTGCAGGCTCTGGCTGATTATGCCTCAGAGAACCTGGAGGCAATGAATCCCCCTCTCTTCTTGCGCTTCCTTAACCTGCTCATGAACGATGCCATTTTCCTGTTGGATGAAGCCATACAGGTAGGGCTGAGCTCGTGTTCCATCAGCACCACGTAAAACAAGTTTGCACTTCCCTGCTGTGATACTGACCTCCAGAACAGGACCAGCTTGCCTGGCCCTGCCTGGTCAATCTCTGCAGTAGGTACTATGCAGGAAGCAATCCCAAGATGGTGTGGCCAATGGCCTGGGAGAAGGGGTGAAGGCAGGAGGAAGGGGGGGTCTGGGGCCCTGTCTGCAGGTTACCCTTTCTTCCTTTGGGCTGGGGAGGCAGCTCAGAACCAAGAGGAGCAAAAGGGCTTTTTCAGATCCAACAGGAAGCACGCTGGGAAATCTGCCTGTTGCTGATCTGGATACACTCAGGCTTTAAACAATCACTGTGGATTTTGATTCTGAAACCCCCTTGGCCTTTCTGCAAGGGGGTTTATCCTAATTTTTTATCCTAATAAAGGCCTTTTGTCTCCAGGCAGTTCTCCTTTGGGATCACAAGGGAATTCCAGGTGCCCTCATGTCCCTGGTGTGTGTTCAATGTCTCTCCACTCCTTTCAGAGCTGCTGTTGCTGCTAGAAAGGGTTTTTTTGGGGAGCTATTACCTGCCAGAGAACCGATTGCCGGAAGGCTGGCAGATAAGATGGGTGATATGGATGTTGCCCGACTGATTTTGAGCATTTCTGGACCTCCTTGGCATTGCCATCCAACCAAACAGTCCATGTGTTCTGTCTTGCAGTACCTCAGCAAGATCAAAGTTCAGCAGATCGAGAAGGACCGAGGTGAGTGGGACAGCCTGTCCCCGGAGGCTCGCCGTGAGAAGGAGTCCAGCCTGCAGATGTTTGGTCAGCTGGCGCGTTTCCACAACATCATGTCCAATGAAACCATTGGCACTCTGGCTTTCCTGACTTCAGGTAGGTAAAACAGCCCCTCCTGCCTGCCAGGACCTAGAGAAGAGCCCTGCCAGGGAGTGAGCAGGCAGGAACTTGGTTTCCGTGTGGTCAGATCAGGATGGAATTGCTGTGAATCTCTGCAAACTGTTGTTTTCCTTTGCAGAAATCAAGTCCCTGTTTGTGCATCCTTTCCTTGCCGAGCGCATTATCTCCATGCTCAACTACTTCCTGCAACACTTGGTTGGGCCTAAAATGGGAGCTTTGAAAGTGAAGGATTTCAGTGAGTTTGACTTCAAGCCGCAGCAGCTCGTGTCTGACATCTGCACCATCTACCTAAACCTTGGGTAGGTGACGAGAGGAGTGAGCCTGTCGGTGGCAGGAGCCATCCAGGAGCCATCTTGGTGATACTGGGGGAGAAATGCTTAGTTACACTCCAGCTTTTCTTTAGCTTTTAGTTCCTTGCTATGGGAATGTGGCTGCTGTGGGGACTGTTCTGCAGCCCTGAAAAATGGGGATTCTTAAACCTTTTCTCTCACGTAACCTGTGGTGCAGGGATGAAGAAAACTTCTGTGCCACAGTCCCCAAGGACGGCCGCTCCTACTCACCGACGCTCTTTGCCCAGACTGTGCGGGTTCTGAAGAAGATCAATAAGCCTGGCAACATGATAGTGTCTTTTAGTAACCTGGCTGAGAGGATCAAGGTGAGTATTGAAGGGAATTTAACATACAAAAAAAGATGGAGCTGGTTCCCTGTGTCCTTTTCCCTCTGTGTATTGCTGCATCTTTGCTGTGGAGCTGGATTTCTGGGAGTGGAGCTTTGTCCAAGGTCCAAGTGGGGCAGCTGGGAGGGTTCCCTGCCTGCACAGACCTGTGAATGCTCCCTGGTTTTAAAAGAACAGGGAGGCTGAATCCCTCAAAGCCATGTGTGCTCCCTAGTCTCTTGCAGACCGGCAGCAGCAGGAAGAGGAGACATATGCGGATGCCTGTGATGAATTCCTGGATCCAATCATGAGCACTCTGATGTCAGACCCCGTGATCCTGCCCTCCTCCCGTGTCACCGTGGACCGATCGACTATAGCCCGACACCTCCTCAGGTGTGCAGCACAGCCTTCATACCTTGATACTTTTGGGGATCGATCTCATATATCCAATGACTCTCCCTGGCCTCTCTGTTTTTTCTTTTTATCTCTAGCACCAGAATTGTCCAAGTAATCTCCTTGATGCTTTATTTTTCAGCGATCAGACAGATCCTTTCAATCGGAGTCCCCTCACTATGGACCAGATCAGACCAAACACAGAGCTAAAAGAGAAGATCCAGCGATGGCTTGCAGAGAGGAAAAAGCAGAAGGAGGAGGAGCTGCAGGACACGCTGAATTAAAAAAAAGGATCTCGTCTCCAAACCTCCTGTCATGGGTGGGATCACAGCCATGCAGGGGTAATGGCTGGAGCTGGCACCCTAATGACGACCACAATTAGTGCATTGCCACCACCTTTGGAGTCTCTTCTCGGATCTTCCCTGCTAGCCCTTGTTCTCTCTTTTCCTTTCAAGACTCACTCTTTAATACTAAGACTTTCCACTGCATTACAGCTTTGAGCCTCAGCCTGGGGGGAAGAACGCAGCTTCTTCATGATGTGGTGCCCTGGCCCTCTATTTCCTGCTCGTTTTGTTGGCCACGTTCTTTTCCAGCAACACCAAATGCCTCCCTCTGTTGTTCTATGTTTGAACTGTAACCATCATTCACTTGGTGAAAGCAATGCCTCCAGCCGCTCCCGGAGTGGGATGGGGGGATGAACAGAAGGGGGACGTTTTGCCAACTTGTACATGCCAGGGGTGTAGCAGGGTTTACTTCCCTAATGACTGTTGGGAATCGTGGGTGTTGGAAATTAAACATAGAGATCATCTCACAGCTGGTGGTGGAGGTCTGGCAGTGCCGGTAGCTGTGGAAAAGCTGCTTCGGGTTTGGTGCAGGGACCGGGGCGGGAGCGGTCTCGGCACTGCGCGGGCCTCGAACCCGGGGATCCGGCTCAGCCCCGCCCCGCCCCGCCCCGCGCACGTGGTCCGGGGTCCTCGCTGCGGGCTGCCCGCGGCGAACGCCGGGTGCAGTGAGCGGCGGTGACATTGAGTGCGCGCAGCCATGGCCAAGGCCGCACAGGGGCTCGTGCAGCGGCTCGTGCAGCGCGGGCCGGAGCTGCTCGGGGGTGAGGGACGGGAACGGGGAACGGGAGCGGGGTTCGAGTGGGATGGGCTGAGCTGAGGGCAGTGAGAACGGGCCGGGGGGAGCGGAGGGGAGGGGATGGGGAACAGGGCAAGGGGCAGCGGTGCCTGGGCCCGGGGAGGCCTCGCGGGCTCCCGCCGTTAGGAAAACACCGTCTGCTCCGGTCCCCCTCCCCGCAGCCGCCGTGACGTACTCGAAGCCGCGCTTGGCCACGTTCTGGTACTACGCCAAGGTGGAGCTGGCCCCGCCGACCCCCGCCGAGATTCCCCGGGCCATCGACAGCATGAAGGGCCTGGTCAGGGCCTTCCAGAGCGGCCGCCTGGCGCAGCTCACTGTCAAGGTACTGGCCGGGGTGGGATGTGACGGTGCCGAGGGACAGCTCCAACGGGAGCCTCCTAGCCACCCAGGAAATGCTCTGCTCCTGCCTTGGGAAGCAATGGGAACTGTTATCAACGACATATGAAACTCATGGAGTTCAGGGGCCGAGAGTTTAAAGCGTTTTGTTTTGTTTTATTTTATCGGCTCTTCCCTGCCTGGCCCAGGCTGTGATTGTTCCCCTTTGGTCCCATCGTTTTCTGTCCCGGGGAAGGGAGTATCCGTAGGTGGCTGAATGAGTCCAGCCCTCTGATCAGCTGTGTCATCGGTTGGCCTTGAAATTAATGTGTTTCCCGTGTTTGGCCTAAGAAATGATCCTTGGAAGGGCTGTAAAAAGCCACGAACAACAGCTGATAGTGTACTTAATGTTGTAGAACATCCCTGTGGTGGGACGTGTTGAGGGGTGGCTGAACACAGCAAGCACTCTGCTCCACTTCTGGGTTTTTGCCTTGACAACTGCTGGAGGGCATGGATGTGGCAGTGGGAGTGAGGGAGGAGCTGTTGAGGGAGCCTGGGATCTAACCAGTGGCTTTTTCCTTTCAGGACGCACTAAGAAATGGCCTGGTGGCCACGGAGGTGCTGATGTGGTTTTACATTGGGGAGATCATTGGCAAGGGCGGCATCATCGGGTACAATGTGTGACACTCACCTCAGCAATGCCAGCGGCGCCACGGTGCAGGGTCTGTAATGGGGTCTGCGACAATAAAGCCAGGAGCCCATATCGAGCTGTTGTGGTCCTTGTCTGGCACTCTGACAGGTGCCAGCCTGTCCTGGGGGCAGTGCTGGTGGGGATGGCTCCTCAAGAGGGGTCTGTGGGCCAGTCCTGAGGGTGCCAGAGCTGCTTTGGTGACACCACTTTTGGTCACCAGAGCTCTGTTCACTCTGGGACACTCACTGTGCTTCAGCTGTGGCTCCAGGGGAGGTCTGAGGCTGCAAAGGGGAAACATTCCATTTGTTCCTGAATGTACTTCCCATCAGCTAGTGGGAACCAAAACCAAATTCCAGTACTTTTTACATTATCAAAAGCAATTTCCATGGCTTATGCCATAGGGAATGTAGCATGGTTACAGGCAGCTCTGCTGGTTTGGTGTCTGACCGGTGCAGTGGAAGCCTCTGTAAGTAAGCAGAGCTTTGCTGCATGTGTCACCTCAGGTCACACTGGCCAAAGGTTGAGCTGTCCAGGGTTCTACCACCTTGCTCGTTGTCAGCCTGCTCTTGTAGGGTTCTCTACAAAACCTAGTGAGTCACCTGTACTCTGACATGTTCAGAAAATAATTTGTAGGAACTCTCTGAAGCTAGCAGCCTGTTTTTACTGTCTTAGAAGATGGTTTTAGTCAGTATTGCTCCTTGTTGATACTGTTGTTGTCTCAGCTGCTCCTTTGCTCCTCTGGGCCTTGTGTTGTGCACACCAATGCCCCCGATGTCTCTGGGGTGACTGTGCCAGTGGCACATCACTTGCTCCTCTCCCTGCAGCAGAACTGCCCTTCTCAGCACATCATTCCAGCAGGAGGCCTTGTGCACTTCTGACAGGGAGTGCAGGTGAGCTCACACACTCCAGATGTGGTAAGCAGTAGGTTTGTGGCATGGATGGAAAGCTTTTCTTTTTTCTTGTTTAAAAGAAGGGTTCCTGCCCCAGCAGCGCTGGGTCACAACTGGTCACGGTCACTTCTATGCCACAGATGGGGAAAACTGAGGCTCAGTGAACTCCCCAGCTTCTGTGGGAGAGTCTGCACTAGGAGCAGCAACTGAACCTGTGCTTCCAGCTCCCTGCCCAGCGTGCGTCCTGTGCTTGCTTCTCCCACTAGCCTGGCCAGGACACCATGACTGCCTCGCATGGCGCTCCTCCCAGTGCTGGGGAGGCGGCATTGTGATTGCTCATTCCCATGGAGGAGGTGAGGCATCCCCCCAAAGAGCCCCAGCAAACCTGAGCTTTTTGCTCCTGTCGTCACAAACCCTTCACCCAGCAGGCAGAGAGACCAAGGAGGGGAAGGGGCCAGGCCCTGCTGTGGGAGTCTGTTCCTTAAAGAGAGAGAGATCACGCATGGGATTTAGTGTGTGAACTTGACTGGAAGGAGGATTCTGAACCCAAGAGAACCTCACTGAGAGCAAGGCTGTCTGATCTGGCTCCAAGACCTGCCTCTCCTCTCTGATTTGTTCTTGCCTGTGCGCGCCCCTATCGAGGCTGCAGCTCACACCAGCACTGGCCTGGCAAATGTTTCGGTGGGAGGATGGGATTAAGCCTCGCTAGTAAAGCATGGGAGAGCTCAGAAATGCTCCTGTCCTTTTCACAATCCCTAGAGAGGAAGAAACCATCCAATTTTAGTTCTCCTCCTTGGAAGTCCTCGGGAGAAGTCCCCCCCAGCCCCGCTCCCACAGCAGAACCCCAGGCAGAAGCATCATCTGTCATCCCAAAGGGCTCCAGCAGCTTGCCCACAACAGTGTCTGGCTGCCTCTCTCGGAGACAAACAGCCTCGCTCCTTCCCTGCCCTCAGCTGATGAACTTCGGAGGAAGATGGGTATTTTATGTCCCCAAGCACACAGATTTACATCTTATCCGTGTGTTTGCAGTGCTGTTCTCAGAGAATACGGCCGGCACTTGTTGGATGTTAATCCTGTTCTTGCTGTGCTGTGCGTGACAGGGTTGCCAGCCCGGTGCTAGCGCCGTCACCTCCCTCCCGGGGGTGGCACCCAGCGGGACGCGGCACCGGCGGGGCGCGGGGCCGCAGGTAGGACACGGCCGGGGCCGGGAGGGTAGGGCGGAGCCGCCCGCCCTCGGTACCACAGCTCGGGGCCGCGGTACCCCCGCAGGGAGCGGCTCGTCCCGGGCCGGGCACCGGAGGGTCTGGGCAGCGCGAGGTCCTCGCGGGGGCTGCGCGCTCTGCCACGCCGGGCCCGGGGCCGCGCCCCGCGCCCCGCATACGACCCAGCGCTATGCAGGGGGTCGGCAGCGCCGCCTATGCCGTATGCGCGGTCCTGGGCGCCGGCGGTTCGTTCTCCCGCTCGGCATCGCCGTCAGGGTTATGCGGGTTGCTTGCGGCTCGATTATACGTCAGGCAGGTTCCAGGGCTGGCTCGCGAGG
>VZRS01001357.1:14850-94465 GCA_013398055.1 Ifrita kowaldi
CGCACAACCCGCCGCCGGGAGCGAGGTAGGATGGATGGGGCCGAGGGGCTCCCGGTGCGCCCCGGTGCCGAGGATGCTCGGTGGGGTGACGCGTCCTTCCCCGGGCGCGGGGGCTCGAGGGGGCTGGGCTGCCGGCCCCTCCTGCGGGCCCGGCGGTGGGTGCCGCGCACCGGCCCTCCTCCTGCTCCTCCTCCTCTTCCTCCTCCTCCTCTTCCTCCTCTTCCTCCCTTTCGCCGCTGTGGATGCCCAGGCGGGGCTTGGGGCGGCGGGCCCGGTGCGAGGCCGTTCGCCGGCACTCGGAGCGCTGGCTCTCCTTTTTTTTTTTTCTTTTGGTTTTTTGGGGGGTTTTCTGGGTTTTTTGTTGGGTTTTTTTGGTTGGTTGGTTGGTTGGTTTGGGGTTTTTTTCTTTTTTTAGTTGCTCTTCTTCTTGCCTTCATTTTTATTTTTTTAAGCCTTTCTAAGGCAGTTGGAGTGGGAGTGCGACAACAACCCACCTATTGACAGAACAGGGAAGACATGATGGGGGTGTGTTACTACGAGCTGCAGCGTTCCTTTCCCCCAGTTGTTTTGCATCGCTCGTTAGCAGCATCCTTGCGCCGGCAAGAGAATTCCCCAGGTCCTTTGTATCAGGAGGGCTTTATTGATTTTTGAAGGGCCAGTTCTGTCTCGTCTTCTCCAGGCAGGTTGTCAGCTGTAGGGTAGGTGGATGTATCTTTGTATTTTGCCGATATGAAGAGCAGTTGTTCTCCTTTCCCATCGCTGGCCATAGCAGAGTTTATTGAAATTCACATGAAAATACAGTTTTCCTGTGTCTTTCTGGCCTGGTTTTGGCATTTCCTATTGGGTGCCTTGAAGTGGAGCTCTTCACTCATGGCTGAGCTGGAGGAATTCCTTGCCTGCAGAGTGGCAGCTCCCGTGTGCTATGGTGCTGGAGGAATGGGGTTGTGTTTGCACACACAGAGCTGAGCATGGGAACACTCCTACCCTCACCTCTGCAGACTTTGGGGCATGAGTCGCACTGCTCTCATTAACACCATCATCTCAGGGGCTGCACTTTGGGATACTTCTCTTTTTTGCAGTTTGCAGTAGACATGGCTTGATGGAATTCGAGGAGTCCTCTGGGAAGCAGTTAATACCTCACCAGTGCTAGTTCAGGGACAGAAATGACTGAGATCTGGCTAACCAAGCTGACCACAGAGTTAACAATCCAGGAGGTTTTTCATGTGGGGGGAGGCAAGTTGCTTTGTTTCTTTTTCTTTTTCTTTCTTTTTTTTTTTTCTAAGAGGACATTGGGCTGTGGTTTGTTATTTAATTCTAGTTGTCTTAAAGTATATTTTTGCATCTCAAAAAAGCCCTAAAATGTCTTTGAGATACCTTTTTGAGTTTGGCCTTTAGGGTATTTTTGCTTTAAAATAAAATAGCTTGAATGCATTCCAGGTGTGGCAGCTCGATTAACACGGGGTCTCCTGGATTTTAAGAATTCTACTTAATTACATCACTTTTCTATTTGGCTGCTAAGTGCTTCTCCCTAGTAACATTGCATACAGTAGAAAGTAATGATAAACGTTGATTTGTGGCTTGGTGTTTGTAGGTTGAGTTTTACCTGACCCCTCATGAGCCAGGCAGGGGCAGACCCCAGGTGTTTTCCCTCACTCTGGATTTGCAGCATGCTGGTGCTCTTTAGCATACTCAGAGAGGATCCTTACAAACATTCATATTCAGTTAACTCACCCAGTTGGTTCCTTTCCTGTGGTGATGCATAAGAAACAAAACACTTTCGCATCAAAGGACATAGTTCTCCTGGCTGGTGACTTGTGCTCTCATCGTAGTCCTAGTGAAGATTACAGTCACCAGAGGCTGCTTTTCTGTCCTGCAGTACAAGTTCTCTGTGAGTTGGGGGTGAGGGTGTGAAAAGAGCTCTGGCAGATGCTGGAAGTCAGCACATGGATACTGCCTGTGGTCTCTCTAGAGGAGAGGGCAGCTGTGTGCAGTGCAGCAACAGTGCAGTTTCTGCTGCCCATGTGGCAGCTGCTCTGGGGGAGGTGTTCTTCTAGACGGGGGTTTCCAGGAGACCCCTTCATATTAGGGCTCACCATGTCCTCTCAGTAACTGCCTAGTGCTCATGCTGTTGTTTTCCACAAGGTTGAGAGTCCTTCCTGAACCAAGCCAGTTACAGTCTTCAGTCGAGTTGGCATTCCTCATCAGGAATAAACTCTGAGCAGTTGCTTTGAGGTCAGGAGCCAGTGGCAATCAGAGGAAGAAGCTGTGTTACCTTTTTATGTACAACTTCTGCTCTGCATGCTTATTTTTTTCCTACCTCATTCTTGTGTGCGCTTGTGTACCTGTTGAAATTGGGTATTACCACCAAGTTAGATGCGGGAGAAATGTTGTCCAGAATAAGTATTAGACTCAGTCTTTCCCTTGTCTCCTTGGCAGTTTTGTAGTACATAGCAGACTGCATTTCTCATTTAAAAGGTACCTGAATTCTGGGGTGTCAGGGCATCCTCCTCAGATTCAGGTCACTTTGTACAAGCCCTTGTCTTCTGCTGAAGCTCAGTGTTGCGCTGAGTTATCTCGAAACCAGCTCACATTAAAGGAGGCACGTTCCGATACTTGATTTTAACACCACAAGAGTTGCTGGGGGGACTTTTCTCACAGTGAAGCTGTAACTGGTTGAACAGTAGTGTTTGTACTGTGTGCTGACCTTTCAGCTTGGTTTGAGTGGCACTGTAGGAATAAGAAAAATTTGGTCACGTTTTCTTGATTCATTATGTCAATATTTGGTATAAAAGAAGCATAGACATACTTGTTAAATATCTGCTCTGCCTGTCAGTTTAGAGCTCCCTGTCCATCCCTGAAGTGGGATTGAAGCTTTGGGACGTAAAAGTTGAGAGTGTGCTGGATGCGTGCTGACAGTTACCTCCATAAGTCTGTTTTGGCTGAAAGTTGCAGAAGCTCGAGCTTGGCAGTGGGATGTGGTTGGTGGCGGTGTCCCTGGTAGCACTGCTGTAATTACACGTGGGGTGTAATGTTTTATGAGGTGAACGTTGGAGCTGTGGATGTTCACCGATGGCTGCTATGTTTGGAAATGGTGCTAGATCCATGTCCTGGGGATAAGGAGTAGGTTCCATGCTGCCACCAGGGTCATGCCTTAGCAGGAAGTACAGGTAATTTATTCTGTTTGTCTCAAAATTTCCTCTCCTAGTGTTAGGTTGAATGGTCGCTGTCAAACTGCTTGAGTGTTTAATGTGTGAGTTGGAGGTGTAGAGCCTTTCCTGTCATGGGTAAGGTGGTCACTGCACGTGAACGGGGAGGGGACTGCTGCAGGTATTGGTATCTAACAAAAGGCATGTGGTGAGGACAATGCAGATCGTGGCCCAAGAGATGAAGGCTCCTTTGTGCACTTTCCCTTCCTGAAGAATTGGGTGCTGCTTTGTCAGACGTGTGAAAATAAAAGTATGTTTTAACCATCTTGGTGATGTTTCCATTTCTGTGGTTTGTTCAGCTTCCTGCAGTGCTCCAAACGCTCAGACAAGCACTTTTGGGAAGTTTGTTAGGAGTTTAGGAAGCTGTTTTCAAATGAAAGGTGGTGTGGCTCGTCCCACTGGCATCAGCAGTGGGCAGGTAAGGCAGTTTCAGAGCAGCAGCAGTGCACTGATGAGTTTGTTTCAGGGGCTTTTGGACATTGCGCTTCCTTCAGCTGGAAAGCTCCTGGGACGGACTTGAAACAGTGCTTGACCATGCACTTCTGTATTGGCATCAGAGTGCTGAACTGCAGGTTGGAGGAGACGAGGGAAGAGAGTGGGTAACTCCTTAAGTCAGTGGTTCATCACACCTCAAGAATACCACAAAATTCCCAGAGCGGGGTTAGCTGTTCCCCCCAAGCTGAGCTACAGAGCATAGTTTGATTTTAGTACTGTTTCTTTAGGAAATACATGTTCAGGAGTGACAGATGAGTTGACCACCACAAAAGACTTTTTTGATGCATCCATACAGCAGCTCTAGGGCTTTTTTCTCACCATCTGCAAGCTGGATCTTTCTAGGTAGTGGTTTGACTGACCGTCTTCCCTGGAAGTGGTATTACTGAAAGCTCATTGTGGCCAGAATGAGAGTGTTTTGGGTGTTCTAATAAGCATTCGTCTGTATTCAGATTGGAAAGCATAAATCAGAATTTCTCATCCAGGTTGGTGCTGGGACTCCGGCAAAACAGATCTGTGTGCTCAGTAACACGGTTGTAACAGACCCACCCTGAGCCTCAGCCTCATACAGAGCAATATATTCTTTCTAATTCTAGAAAAAACTGGACTCTGGAAGCTGCAGCCCTAATCACCGTTGTATTGCCATGGGTGATGCCTGAGGGTGTGGCTGCAGTGGTGTAGTTTGGGGGTTGTCATGTGGAGGTGACCAGGTCAGGAGCTGTTCTGTGCTCTCAGGATGTTCTCTGGTAGGTCGGTGCTGCTCCGAGGTGAAGCCCCAGCAAAGTTTGTGTGTCACTCCAGGTCAGAGCTTTTGTTGGATTAAACAATGAAAGGACGAATGTCCCCTCATCTGAGTTGGTGCATAACGGTCACCCCAAGTGCTCAGCTGTTTATTATTGAAGTTGCATCACAAGTAATGGCTTGGGAAGCATCTCCCTGAACTCCCAGCGGACTCTGCTCTGCTCCTAACACCCGGTGTTTGTCTTGGGGTTACTAACTGCCAGCCTCCAAGGGTGTTTACTCTGCTGAAAGCAGAGGAGTCTGGTAGATATTGTGCTGCAGTCACTAAGCAGGCATCTGAATGAGCTTCTAAAAATAGCTTATCCCTTTCCAAGAAAGTGAGGTGGTGTCTAGCTGGGACCAAGCCCAGGATGGGGAGTGGGAAGTACAGCATTGGTCAGGTGACTCTATTGTAAAATAAAATTTTTCAGGTGCTGATTGGAGCAGCTGCATTGCTGGTGTAGTGCTGGTGACAGTCCCATGCAACTGCACAGATCCATAGTGGTATGGTTTATACTGTTATTCCTTGGACAGAGATCAGAACATCAGTTATGTCTGCAGGATAGTTTTTCCTTTGAAGGTGGATTTTCCTCTGAGATCTTTAATTGGAAATTGTTTGAAAAGTAATATTGCTCAGGAGCATTGTGATAGATATTTGCTTGCAACTTCTCTGTTCTTTAGTAGCTGGGTTACTTCAGGAAAAGTCCTCCTTCATCTGTGCATGACTCTGAGGTTGAACCCGGTTGGGATAGCGTAATGTTTGAGTGGGAGATGTACGTGGAAGCCCTGCAGCCCACAGAGAGATCATCCCGTGCTTGCTTGGTTAGTCTTCATGTCTGGCACGAGGCAAGCCTTCCCTCATCCTTTAATTTATAATCCTGAGTGGCCTTTTTTGCATTGCATTATTCTTTTCCAGGTAAATGAGGCCACATTCAAAATCTTTACGGTTTTTAATCACTCTCCATCTGTCACGTTTTATAGTCATTTCTGAAAAACTGGAAGGAGGCTGTTCTGCCTAGTTTGCCTCAAAGCTGCATTTTGGCATGTAATGGCCAACTGGATGGTTTAGCCTGGCACATGCTTAGTGGTACTTAGTGGCTTTCTTGATCTTCTCTGACAGGTCACAGGGTTGCCTTCTCAGGTAGTGACAGCAACCGTTTTGAGGTCACCAATACACTCAGGAATGTCACCGAACAAGCAAACACAAGTGACATATTGGTCATACTACTTGTGGTTGTAAATGAAGCAAAAGTGACCGTTTTGTGGAAGGAGCCTTTTTGCTGTAGACGCTTCTGGTGACTGCTTGGTAAGAAATGGAAAAAGTTATCATTCCCAGGCTATTGGGCCAAAGCCAGAATTAATGTATCCCATTGGAAAAGTAAGATGAGAGAGCTCAGTTTGAAAATAATGCAAGTTCTAATCGTGGATTATGCAGGTGATTGTCAAAAATATGGCAAGTACTGGTTTAGTAGTCAGAGATAAAATAGTAATGACTGTAGGACCCAGAATAACAAAATGAAGAAAAGATCTGTAGCAGCCACGGGAACTTGGAGGCCAGTGCAAGTCAGGAAATAGCACAGGGTGAGCAGCTGATCCCGTAGTGTTTCTAAACCTAACTGTTGTTAGGTACTTGTTATTTCTCTGTGCCTTCTCTGGGTTTCAGCCCACACCTGTCTCCGCTGACAGCCTCTCCCTCTGTCAGGGCTGGGGACCCCTTTCCTGCCCACGCCCACAAAGGCAGTGCTGCTCCGCACAGCAGTGTTTACATCCTGCTGTAGCCCACGTGCTCTGGAGCAGCAGGCAGGCGTGACCGCCCGTGTATCCGCAGTGCTGGGAGCGGGCAGCTGGGCACTCCCACAGCTGCTCTTGCTCCGGTTGCAGTGCTGCAGGACTGAACTTTGGAAGCAGTAGCTTCTCCCTTTCTGGGAATGGCCTTCAGGTGTTCTGCATGATGCAAGGTGCCTCAGGCAGAAGCAATGTCTTGTGGCATCATTTTATTTCTTTTGTGCTGCTTTATCATTGCTTTTTCTGGTTTTCTTGTCATCTCTGCTGCAAGTGCAAAGAGCAGGTAGGCAGCAGGGATGTGAGGAGGGGCAGGGCCACCCCCCGCTCCAGCAGGTGTATGTGTTGTTGGTGGCTTACAGCGATTAACTGCAGCCCAAGGGGGTACATGTTGTATTTAACTGGCCAGAGCATTATCTGCACTGAGAACCTGGATGTCCACCTGGTCAGAGCATACTGTGTTTGCATTGTTTACACTGGGGCTCATCAGACACAAACCAGGCAAAAAAGTTTGAGAAATACTTTGGTCTAAAGCCTTGCTGCTTTTCGTCACATCGTGACTCTCCTGTAGATGCAGGTGCGGGTCTACCAGACTGCAGTGTCAGTAGCCAAGATGCTCTTCCTGATCTTCCCTGTAAGTAGATGAAGTAGGAATTCCATGTAAAAAAGATGATGCAGAACACAAAGAAATGGTGTTATTTCTTTGTGCAGCTCACCTTGTCCTTTCACAGTCTTGTCCCTTTTCACTTGCAGGATACTGCTCTTGCAGTGCCTGCCTTTCTCAAAGCTTAGTGGCCACATCACACAGTGCTTTGAAAAGAAGAGCAACAAGTGGCATCTCTGTTTCCAAAGTTCATTGGAAAGTTAAGACTGGCCAACATAAATACTTGAGGTTAAAATGGATTAGGAAAGGTGGAATGACAAAAAGAAGTCACCACACATTTGGGTGGCAGATGAACGGGGTTGACACAGACTCCCTGACACACCTGCCTCGATGTGGACAGCGAGCCTTTGACCTCATGCCTCTTTCAGAGGGAAGAGCTTCACAGCAGGTCAGGTTTTCATCAGTGAATTAAAAAGAGAGGATTTACATAAGTTTGCAGGAAGTTGGGCTACATTTGTACAAGAATAATACACACAGAAACATTTCTTTTGCTGGAGTGTGTTGTTAGGGTGGTTTGAATAATAGCTTACAGGAGGAAAGCTTTGTTGTTCAATATGAGCAGCAGATTTTATGCATTAAGGGTTTGTTTCTGTATATATTTGTCCTTTGTTTTCCTGTAACTCTTTTTGGTTGTTCCATAGCTGTAAACTGTAGTTGCTGTATTTGTGTATATAAAAGTTTTATTTCCTTTTTAGCAATTGTTTGTTAGAAGAACAAATGCCAGTATCTTTTTTGGGGAAGGAAAATCCTCTAGAATCCTTTTGTGCTTCAGTCACAGTGGAGTTCGTTTCAACATTAATATCCACATCCTCAAACTTCCATCCTCTTTCTCATTGCAGGATGAACAGTTTTTAGGTTTTGGTTCAGATGAAGAAGTCAAAGTACGAAGTCCCACCAGGTCCCCCACAGGTAAGTTCAAGTTGCAGGATTGGGTGTTGACTTTCTGTTTTCTCTTGTGATAGTTTTGCCGTGCCTCTCCTATTTATTCCACCAAATCTCATCCACCATAAAAGCCACACCAGTCTTTAGATTCAGTGCAGTTAGTTTTGGATTCTCTACATCTGATCAGGGAACAGGGAAACTTTGAGTAAAAGAGTTATGCTGATGAAACCAGTATTTGAAACCTCATGTCAGTGTTCTGGAGAGGCAGCTATTTAACAGTATCTTTCAGTAGACTCCTTGTTGCCTTATTGTCAGTAAATGCTCTCACCACAGCGCACTGCTCTTCCACCATAATCATCTGCTCAGCTTGGCCTCCACAGCAAACTGTGGTGGAGCACCTTGCTAATGCAAGGGAAGATCCAGAACTGAAATAGCTGGGCTTGGTGGGGGTGCAGTGAAATGCATTGATCAAGGTGAGTAATCAAGTCTTGTGCTTGATGGCTACAAGTCAATGCCAAGTATTAACTGTGCTTCAAAACTAAAACCAGTTTTTAATAAATTGTCTTGTATCAGCCTCCTGTTGGTCTTGCTCTCTTGACCTCTCCATTAGCAGTGCAGATGGATGGCACTTGAAAAGAAGGATTTTTTTATTACCTGAAGCATTTTGGCAATGTATGGGCAGCATGACTGATACTGAGTAAATACTTGTGTGACCTGGGTAATGCTTATCCCGCACTTGGAGAAATTTAATATTCATTAAATGCATGCTCTCTGCATTCTCTACTTCCCTCTCAGTTAAATCTAGTCCACGGAAACCTCGTGGCAGGCCCCGGAGCAGTTCTGACCGAAGCTCCACTGTACTGTCAGACTCTTCATCAGTGTGTTCCCCTTCAAGCAAATCTGAAAACACATCCATGGAGAAAGTAAAGAAGAAGGAGTCGAAGAATGGGGAAAAAAGACGAGGAAGACCTCCAACACTTACAAGCGTGAAGTTCAAATTGTCACAGGAGAAGGACACATCGGACACTCAGAAGGGCAGCAAAGAAGAAAAAGAGAGTCTGAAAAAAATCAAGAGATCACCATCCACTACATTTCAGCAAGCAGCTAAAATCAAGAAATTAAGAACTAGTAAGCTTTCCCCACTAAAATCTAAATTTAAGCCTGGGGCAAAACTTCAGATTGGGAGAAAGAGCGTTCAAATCGTGCGCAGGAGAGGCAGGCCACCGTCCTCTGAACGTTTAAAGACTTCCTCAACTTTAGTCATAAACTCACAGCTGGAGAAGCCCCAGAGGATTCGCAAAGAAAAGGATGGTACACCACCTCTCACAAAAGAAGAGAAGGCTGCTGTCAGACAGAGTCCACGCAGGATTAAACCTGTTAGGATTATACCTTCCACCAAAAGGACAGATGCTGCGATTGCTAAGCAACTCTTGCAGAGGGCTAAAAAGGG
The DNA here is from genome assembly GCA_013398055.1 of Ifrita kowaldi. NCBI lineage: Eukaryota > Metazoa > Chordata > Aves > Passeriformes > Cinclosomatidae > Ifrita > Ifrita kowaldi. The sequence goes on from VZRS01001357.1 coordinate 24,107, forward strand.
AGCACAAAAAAAGATTGAGAAAGAAGCAGCCAAACTGCAGGGCAGGAAGGGGAGAACCCAGCTCAAAAATATTCGACAGTTCATCATGCCGGTTGTGAGTGCGATCTCTTCGCGGATTATCAAAACGCCCAAACGGTTTATTGAGGATGAAGACTACGATCCTCCTATTAAAATATCCAGACTAGAATCCACACCAAACAGCAGGTTCAGCGCTACATCTTGTGGCTCCAGTGAAAAGTCCAGCGCTGCTTCTCAGCATTCGTCTCAGATGTCTTCAGATTCCTCACGGTCCAGCAGCCCCAGCGTGGATACATCTACAGACTCCCAGGCTTCTGAGGAGATGCAGATGCTTTCTGAGGAGCGAAGCAATACTCCAGAAGTTCACACTCCCCTGCCTGTTTCTCAGTCCCCTGAAAACGATAACGGTGATAGGAGAAACAGAAGGTTTTCGATAACAGAAAGAAGTTTTGGCCAGAGGGCTGCAAAAAAGCTGTCAGCCTTACCAAGCGTGCCGCAGCAGCAGTCCTCCTCCTCTCCTCCTCCCCCTTTGCTCACTCCCCCGCCACCGCTGCAGCCTGCTTCAAGCATCTCGGACCATACCCCTTGGCTTATGCCTCCAACCATACCATTGGCCTCACCCTTTCTTCCTGCTTCTGCTGCGCCAATGCAAGAGAAACGAAAGTCGATTCTGCGAGAGCCAACATTTAGGTGGACCTCCCTGAAACATTCCAGGTCAGAGCCACAGTACTTCTCATCAGCAAAGTATGCCAAAGAGGGTCTTATTCGCAAACCGATATTTGATAACTTCAGACCCCCGCCGCTGACACCAGAGGACGTTGGCTTTGCATCTGGCTTCTCAACACCAGGTGCGACAGCTCCCTCACGTCTCTTTTCACTGCACTCTGGAGCCAGGTTTGATATGCACAAGAGAAGTCCTCTGCTGCGAGCACCACGATTCACACCAAGTGAGGCCCACTCCCGGATCTTTGAGTCTGTAACTTTGCCCTCGTCAGTCGGTCGCGCCACTACAGGGACCTCTGCCACAGGCACGTCCTCTCGGAGACGGAAGAGGAAAGCGTTCAGCCCCATCCGATCAGAACCCAGATCTCCTTCGCACTCCATGAGGACGAGGAGCGGACGGCTTAGTACCTCTGACCTGACAACTCTCACCCCACAGTCTTCTGTCTCTTCCTCATTAACTAGTATTTCAGTTAGTTCTCTTGCCACTAGTGCCTTAAATTCAACTTTTACTTTTCCCTCCCATTCCCTATCACAGTCTGGGGAATCAGCAGAAAGAAGCCAGAGACCAAGGAAGCAGACGAGCACTCCAGCAGAGCCTTTCTCATCTGGTAGCCCTACTCCTCTCTTCCCCTGGTTCACATCAAGTCCCCAGACAGAGAGAGGCAAAAACAAGGACAGGGCAGCAGAAGAACTCTCCAAAGATAAAGATGCTGACAAAGGCCTGGAGAAGGACAAGAGCAGAGAGAAAGACAGAGAGAGAGAAAAGGAGAACAAACGGGAGTCAAGGAAAGAGAAAAGGAGAAAAGGGTCAGAAATACAGAGTAGCACTGCTTTGTTTCCTGTAGGTAAAATGCCCAAAGAAAAAGTCAGCGAAGACGCTGCAGCATCATCGTCTGCCAAAAAAACTGCCGGGCGGAAGAAGTCTGCAGCAGTAGATCCTGTGGCAGACGTTTCTACTGCTGCTCTGGTAGATATGGCAGCTGTCAAAACCAAAACATCCAAGAAAGGTAGAGGGGGGCTGGACAAATCAGACCTGGACCTCAGCCCCACCGTGCCATCTTTGGAGAAGGAAAAAGCTCTGCGTCTTTCTGCTCCTTCATCAAGCACTGTTAAACATTCTGCTTCCTCCATCAGTTCTATGTTGGCTCAAGCAGACAAACTGCCAATGACTGACAAGAGGGTAGCCAGTCTTCTGAAAAAGGCAAAAGCCCAGCTGTACAAGATTGAGAAGAGCAAGTCCCTCAAACAAGCAGATCAGCCAAAAGCACAGGTATTCCTTTTTCCAAGTTGGGTTTTTTGCTAGAGTGCATCTTACTTTGAACTTGTCCTGAAAGTCACAAGTAGCTTTTGTATACTGAGCATGACAAATTAATGTGCCAAGCTAAGCAGCTGTTAGTGCAACAGATGGCAAACGACCCGAAAACAAGCAGCCCTGGGCAGAAGCTGAGGGGAAGAGGGAGCTCCTGTGTAGTCAGCTCAGAGGGGAACTGCATGCATTTTGGAGACCAGTACAGCGTAGCTGCTTATTGGGTTTCTCTGAATAAATCTAAGCAAAGCGATTATCTAGAGTAGTACTTGCTCTGAAAAGCGTGGTTCCAGCAAAATGCAGTGTCCGTCTTGGCCTCGATGTTTCTTGGGGGCCCTCCTCGAGTGTAAAACTGGCTTCTGAAGAGAAAGTTGTTCCTTGATCTTCCTCTCTGTTTTTTAACTTTATGCAGAGGTCTTTCACTTACGGGAGGGAGGAAAATCCACTGGAATTTTGCATCTGATTTGGGGAACTGCTTCCTGCCACTTTCCTCTTTTCCCTCTTCCCTACCCCAAAACCACCCTTTCCTGCAGTCCTCTTTACCTGCCAGAAAGGGAGGTGAGATACGTTTTCAGGGAACACTTTTTATTTAAATTTTTGCTTTTCATAGCGGCACTAGTGTTGAAAATCACTAGTACATACTTCAAATAGAGAAGCCTTCAGCTGTTTGTCTCTGAAATGTAGATGCCCATGCGTCTGTATGACTGGCCTGGTATAGCAGAATCCCAGGTTCTCACAGTTGCTTGTTTGAAACAGTTCTTTCAATGGGAGATATTCCAGAATCTTACCAAAACATGGAAAATTGCACTAAAATGCTCCATTTGTTTAGCACCTCAGTAAACCCAAGCCCCTCATCTGAAACATCAGCAGCTGCAAAGCTCTCAAACAGCCTCATCTACTACTGGCTTCTGCTGGATCAGTCAGCACCAGGTGCCGCTCCAATTCCAGTGGACTCTTGATTTTTTTTTTTTATGTCAGTGTCTTGATAACATGGCTTCATGAGCAAGTTGGCTTTCCTGTAGTGGATAGAGACTTACCTTGTAATTCCAATTGAGTCCAACCTTTTTTTCTCTTGCATTTATCCTTTCTTGGATAGCTGAGGCTTAGAAGGTCGAGTCTTTGTTTTTATCCTGATTCTTACAAAGTGCAAGCTAAGATATAATTTGCTTTCCATTACATGTTTCTCAGCCTCATTTTGGTAGCTTTCTTAGGAATACTGTCTGCTCTCATGTTCTGAAATCTAGGGGCAAGAGAGTGATTCATCAGAAACATCAGTCCGAGGACCACGAATAAAACATGTTTGCAGGAGAGCAGCTGTTGCACTGGGCCGCAAGCGAGCAGTGTTTCCTGATGACATGCCCACTCTGAGTGCCTTACCGTGGGAAGAGCGGGAGAAGATACTGTCTTCCATGGGGAATGATGGTGAGTTAGGATTTCTGGTTTTCATCTGTGGGTCCATACAAAGTCAGCTTCTATTGACTGCTTAAAATGAGACTTCAAGTGATTAACAAGGGAAAGTATGTTAAAGAGCTCTGGGCTCTCTGTTACAGTGCCACTCAAACAGGGTTAATCCTTTAAGCTGTTAGGAATTGTGTTAAATACGTGTGTTCCACACCAAACCTGTGTCCTGCCGAGGGGTGTGTGCTCACGTACACGTGTGCACATGTGCATACACAGAATCACATGCATCTGTGTGGCTCTGCAGATGAACTTAAGCTTCATGGGCTAAATTAGACACTCCTGAGACATTCTTTGACATCAGCAAATTCACATTAGAAATGTTCTTTTGGTAGATAAGTCATCGATAGCTGGCTCAGAAGAGGCTGAACCTCTTGCTCCACCTATCAAGCCCATTAAGCCGGTTACCAGAAACAAGGCACAGCAAGAACCTCCGGTGAAGAAGGGCCGGCGCTCCAGGCGCTGCGGGCAGTGTTCGGGCTGTCAGGTTCCAGAGGACTGTGGTGTCTGCACTAACTGTCTAGACAAACCCAAGTTTGGTGGGCGCAATATAAAGAAGCAGTGTTGCAAGTAAGTGTGTCTGAGAGACTGTTGACGTAATCCGTGCTCTGAGTGGAATAAGTGTACCCATGCTCTGGGCCAGGAACAGCAGATTTGCCCTGTGTCGTGGGCTTGGACTGAGCTTGACCTGGGCTGAGGCTGGATCAAAGCAAGGGACTGTAAACAGCTTGAGAGTCTAAACCACAATTCAAGGTGCAGTTGTTATGAGCTCTTTCTCTGGAGTTCGCTTCTGGTTTATTCTCCTCAGTTTGATGAAAGTGGCAGAGTATTGAGAATTGTTCAGTGTGGGATCTGTGGCTTTTGTTAGGCAGTACAGGATTTTGCAAGGAAGGCAATATGCAAGTAAATATTTATCTCTTATTCTCCCAAACTGCATTCATGAAGAGCTTGTGTTTTCAAGCTGGTGTTTATTTAGCTTATATACACTTTGTATATCAAAGGTGTCTCTGGATATCATTAAGTAATACCATTCTTCCTTGATTTCTTCTGTCATTTTTTATACATATCACTTAGACTGAACCTTTTTCTTTTTTATATTGCTGTGTTACATTTATTTTACCAGACTAGATAATCTGTCTGAAAAGGCAGCAGCTAAAGTGGCACCAGTAGGTTGTTGTCGTATAAGAGCTATTTACAAAGCCTTGCTATAAGAACTGCTGTATGAGAACACTCTGCAGACTGGAAGGAGTCTTGCTCTCAGCAGCTTTGCCCGGGCTTTGGGCTGGATTTCAGAGTCACGAGCCCTGCTGCAGGAATGGAGGAGGAAATAAAACCTGGCCAATCTACAGAAGGCAGTATATGCCAAGCATAAGACAAATAGGGAATTAAGTTGAATCAAGTTAGCAAAAGACTTGGTCCCCTAATCCAGTCTCACTCCAAGAGTACTTGGTTTTGTCTGAACAAAGGTAGTGTGTGTATTGATGATGTTATTTTCAGTTTTTGATGTTGAGTATTTACAAACTGCCTCTTAACGTCTGCATCTTTGTTCTGATTTCATGACATATTCTTTCTCTTTAGAATGAGGAAATGTCAGAATCTACAGTGGATGCCTTCAAAAGCTTATCTCCAGAAGCAAGCTAAAGGTATGCTAAAAGACTTGTCTTGAGTATAGCACAAGACAGAAGTTTTCATTTTGTAGGTTTTGCTCTCTGGGCTGTCGTTGTGGCTACACTGAGCTTATAAAGGTTATTCTGCAGGGAGCCAACCTGCCTGCACTGTTGGTGGCAGGTGCGAGGGGCAGGAGAGATGTGAGTACTGACAGACACTGTACACCCCAGTGTCTCTCAGCACTGGACTGGTGCTGACTGGACTGGTTCGCTTCCTTCCTTTTGCTTCCTTCCTCGCAGTCTGCTCTCAGCTCTGAATCTGTGTTATTGCAGGAGGGTGTTGCTTATTGCTGTTGCAAAATAGGAGCCCAAGGTGTGAGAGAACATGGATTGAAGTATAAGCCAAGTTTATTTTTTGAGTAGGGTTTTTTCTTTTGTATGACAGAATGACAAAGTTCTGAATCAAAGCGTCTGTATCCTTGTTTTAAAAGAGCAGCAGATCATTTAAGTCACACCATTTTGTCTGTGTTGCTTTGTCTGTGTGCTTCTTTTTCTTAGCTGCAAAAAAGAAAGAGAAGAAATCCAAGACAAATGAGAAGAAAGAAAGCCATTCTGGAAAAAACCAGTTGGACTCTGGACAGAAACAAACTCCTCAGGCTGTTGTACCAAGAGAAGACAATTCTGGGAAGAAGAGCAGTGAGCCTGCCCGTAAGCCTGTTGAGGAAAAGCATGAGGATGGGAGTTCCTCTATTCCTGTGTCGGAGCCCAAACAGGTCCCTGCATCTGGTACCAGAAAGACTGGCAAGCAGATGTCCCAGCCAGTCCAGCTCTCTCCTTCTCAGCCACCAAGCTCAGGACCTTTGAAAAAAGAAGCACCTAAACTTAGCACTTCTGAGCCCAAGAAAAAGCAGACTCCCCAGCCAGAAATAGGTAAATGGGACTATTTATCCTCAGTATGTTTAAATCCTGTTAAGTAACAATACTGCTAAAAGCTGGTGCATTTTAAATCTGATGAATGCTTTATGGTGTATTAAAATTTCAGCAGATTATTTTGGAAATTTTGCTTAGAACTGTCTTCCTTTTTATTGAGCCACAGTGTATGTTAGGGCAGGGAGAAAGATGGCTATCCTGGTTGGGACTCTGAGTCTTAGAGTTGTGGCAGTCTTGAAGTGTATTTTCAGTATTGTTAAGTCTGTTGACTTCCCATTCTGAATGTGAAACCAGGAGGATGTAATCTTTTACTACAAAAGTATAGTCCACTACTGTATGTAGTGCAGAGCAGCGTGAACAGTCACCAGCTAGGCAGCTCTGGGATTTCTGTGGCTTTGCACCCACAGTGCTCCAGATTGTGAGCAGAGCAAACTCTTCTTCTAGTCTTGCCTCAAAGAGACTGCTCATAGCTGGGGAAGTGCAGCCACAGAAGAGGGTGGAAAAGTTCTAGTCTAAAACTCATCGCACATTACCCAGCTGATTTTTTTCCCTTTTCTTCTCTACAGGTGGCTGTTAGTTACTTGAAATACTCATAATTTTTCCCCCCCTTCCTAGGCACAGAACAAAGCAAACAGAAAAAAATTGCTCCCCGTCCAACTTTCCCTGTGAAACAGAAACCAAAAGAAAAGGTGAATACTGTTTTTTATACAGTCAGTAAAATTTCAAGCACCTGGAACTTCTGTCTAGAAAGTAGAACCATATTGCTTAACTCTTTGCAGATTTTTTTATTTGGTTCTTAAAGATGTTAGGTTTTCCCTTGTATGTGGCAGTATGTGGATAGCAAAAAACATGGCCTGTGCCTAAGATTCAGTTCAGATGTTATTTTGGTATCTAAGGTTTGTGTGGTGGAGGGTGGAGGCTAGCTTTTCCATAGAAAATGCAACTACCTTTGTCTCAGAAATAGCTCGATTGTGGAAAAAAGTATTGTCTTATGTAAACCTGAGAGAGAAGTGAGTAGAGCCTGTTTATACCCAGAGTTTGCCCCACTGCATCGAAACACCAACCCATGCTCTGATGAGAGAACGATGTGGTGGTAGAGTACATGGAATTAGGACTGTAATTGCATATGGAATGCTCTTAGGGAATGGTTTGTAGAACGGTCACTTCCCTGCAGCTTTGTAACCCTTGTTAATTTTGTGTTGCTTTGGGGGTTTGTGAATTATTTATGGCATTGGACGTAACTGCTGGTTAAGTTGTAACGTCCAGAGTCGGCATTAATGCAGGCTCCTTTGCTTGACCAGGAAAAGCCCCCTCCTCTAAGCAAGCCAGAGAGCAGCACACCGAACTTGCTCAGCACTCTGACTAATGGCAGCAGTTCCAAGCAAAAGCCACCTACAGATGGAGTCCACAGAATCCGAGTGGATTTCAAGGTAGAGGACAAAATGTTTTAAGTATTTGAATGTCCCCTGGCTCTAGACACTGGAACTAGAGTCCTCTGAAAGTGCTGGCAGTAACTGCTGAATTTGTGTGTCTGGTACCTTTCAGAGGGAACCGCAAAATAGGAACCTCATGACAAGTCACTTGGTTGATTTTTAAAAGCTTGTTATGCCTTTTTTTTCTTATAATTAGAGTACTGGATGAAGAAACACTTAAAGCTTTAAAACCTTAACTGTCAATGTGTGAGGATGAGCAAGAATTTGGGGTTTATGAAGAATTATTCCATTAAGATGGAACTTTAAAACCTTACCACAACTGAGCCAACAAGATTTGGGGAAAATGTTAGTAACTTGTAATTCACAACGTTCGGGGTATATCTGGGGTTTTAAAATGATAAATCATGTACATTTTTGAACAACAGTGTTGAAATAATAATAAAAATTAATATTTTCCTAATAATTTTTCAGTCCATCTATAAGTGTTGATACTGGAGATCATAGTGAGATCTCCTAAGTGTTTTATACAAATATGGAGCTTTAATAAAGTATAATTCTTCTGAAATTTCACTTTTAGTAATACTTGTGCAATTGTGAAAAGCATTGTCCTGTTCCTTAGGTTTGCTTTCCCTAGAAGGAAGGCTCTAGCATGCCACTGAGCACTCTCGGTAGGAACAGCGCCGAGGTGTGACTCTCCCAGAATACACTGTAAAGTAGACTGAGGCAGACATTGAAATTATTTCAGTTTGAGACATGTTAATCACAGGCCCAGAATGGAGCAGTCGTGTGAGCAATTTGTACTGATGTTGTATTGCCTTGTTCTGCATGGTGATGTGTCCTTTTGTACTTTCAGGAGGACTGTGAAGTGGAGAATGTTTGGGAGATGGGTGGGTTAGGCATCGTCACCTCGGTACCTATTACTCCCAGGGTGGTGTGTTTTCTCTGTGCCAGCAGTGGACATGTGGAGGTAAAGCATTGTGTTCTGCTGTTGATGACTTAATTACAGCACTGTATTGTTACAAAAATAAATAAATAAAAATTATAATTACCTTAATCCAGAAGAAATTAAAATAATACCTGTAAATCTGTCCTTGCTAGAATTTGTCCCAAGATACTAAAGGGCAAGGTATTCAAAATCAGTTTGGAAACTTCAAGGGTGCTTTTTTTGGAGGTATATGAGTTGCGAAGAACAGCGTATTTGAGAGCACCCATGTCTCTAAATTTGGGATCTCACATCTGGTGTAAAGCAGGAGCTTTACTCTCTTTTAACCTGTAATAAGAAAGATTCCCCAATGGTGCTAAAGGGTTTTAGGCAGCATTGACTTTTCCAGATGCATCTGTACCTGCCAAGAGCTGCAAACTGTTACAGAAACATGACTGGAAAGGTTCTGGCGCTACCTAAAGAGCTGGATTGAGATGCGTTAAATGCATTTCCAGGTGTAGATAGGTGCCTTCTCAGAATCTCCAGAACAGCTGATCTGGGAAAGTGGTGCTACTGCTCTAGGAGGGCCTGGGTTCTGATGAGTGGGCAGGGGAAAAAGGGGTTAAGTTCTGGATGTGGACATCAGTGCACTTGAGGTCCATGAAGGCCCTGTGGGGCATGGAGCCATCCCCTTCTTAGTCAGGGGCCCCCAGGGGACAAAGGATTCCCATGTCCCCTGTGAGCCTGCAGTGTCTGTGCCCTGAGGATGATTGTTTTTCTGATACGACCAGCCTTGTACAGGATACAGAGAAATTAGAAGAGCTTTGTAATGGCAAAGTGGGCTGAACGGAGGGAGAGACTCTTTGCTCTGCATGTCCCTACTTCACGCACCAAGTGTGTCTTCTGGTGCAGTTGGCTTGTAATAGAGGGAGGAGGTGAGGGAGGGAGATCCTGAAGAACCCTATAGGCCTTTGTCAATGCTCAAAGCACTTAGTTAACAGGTACCAGATGACTGGCCATGAGGTGTCCAGTTGGTGTTTAGGTTACCTGAAATACGCAGTTTCCCTCCTAAAATCTTGTTCTGTCAGTTGGAAAGCAGAATTCAAAATAGTTCAGAGCACAAGGGGTCTGGTTTGGGAACATGGAGCAGCTTCTGCTTTGCTAAAACCTGCCTCTCCCCCCTTGCAGTTTGTATATTGCCAGGTCTGCTGTGAGCCCTTCCACAAATTCTGCCTGGAGGAGAGCGAGCAGCCCCAGGAAGACCAGCTGGAGAACTGGTGCTGCCGTCGCTGCAAGTTCTGCCACGTCTGTGGGAGACAGCACCAGGCCACCAAGGTACCCCAAAACCACTGGGAGACTGAGCAGCACCCCCACTGCTCCTAGGGCTCCTCTCGTTCCAGAGGTCGGCCAGCAAGCATGTGCCAGGAGCAGAGTCTCTGTGCGCTGGGGAGGAGGCCTCATGAGTTGCTCCATTGCAGCTTCTTTCTCACGACCTGAGTGGGGGATCCAATCAAAAATGGAAAAGTCCAGAATTCTGCATCCCTTTGCAGTGTGTCTATCCCAATGCTTTTTTCCCTTATTCTTGTAGCAGTTGCTGGAGTGTAACAAGTGCCGAAACAGCTATCACCCTGAGTGCCTGGGCCCAAACTACCCAACAAAACCCACCAAGAAAAAGAAAGTTTGGGTGAGGGATTTTAATTTCTTTTTTGAGTAATTCGTTTGTTGACTGATGGTAATGCCATGGAGCAGAGCTCTGCAGATGATTTGCTCTGATGCAGTTCCTCATCTCTTCAAGGCAAGGTGCCTATTGCATCAGAAAGTACATTTGGAAATAGATAGTGAGGTGGCTGGTTGATAAGATGTTTGGAGAAAGCAGAATTTTTAAAGAGATTACCCCTTTTTTCAGTTGTAGTAAGTCATAAGATCATAGTGAGTTTTTTGATCATAATCCCATAACATGGAAGAAGGTCTTTAAAATGGAAGCATTTACCTTGTTAACAAACCCATTGATACCGGTATTGAGAGACAATTTGAATTAATGTGCTAATTTGTGTCTTTCAGGCTTTGGTTCTAAACAAGTACCTGTAGTGTATTTGCTTCTAAGACTTCGTACATGTTTCCTTCTACAATATACAGAGTTTAAAAACTGTTAAAATAGGACTTTATATTTTAGATCAGAAGAACTGCCACAACTACATGTGTTTTATGTGAGGGAAAAGTGATATTTTCTTCAGTGCAAATATGAAGGACAAAAAAGCTATACTGTGATTTGGTGTCATGTTTTTTCTTGTTGCGTTATCACCATCTTACCATAAAAGAAATGAGCTCGGTTCTTTTCAGTGAAAGTTTCAGCATTTAAAACTCCTTGTTCTGTTGGGTAACATCTCTGCACTCATGAAATAATAAAAATTATGAAATGTGTTGAAAGCCCAGAAACTGCTGGATAAAAGCAAGTAATTCTTGCCAAATGAATTCGTTTTGCAGATATGTACCAAATGTGTTCGCTGCAAGAGCTGTGGATCAACAACACCAGGCAAAGGGTGGGATGCACAGTGGTCTCATGACTTCTCCCTGTGTCATGATTGTGCCAAACTCTTTGCTAAAGGTACATAAAGTTGTGATTCTTTACAGCAGGAGCTTCCTCGGCTGCTTGGTTTTGAATCAGCCAGTGCGAGTGGGCAGAGGGCCAGTGTGGCACCTGAGCTTGGCATGGTCCAGGCAGCAATGCGGGCTGGATATGGTTGAGCCTGAAAGCGCATGTAACAGTTCAAAGCCAGGATCTGAGGTTGTGCGGAAGGCTCACTGAAGTCACCACTGCTTTAAGTGTGGGGCTTTCAGCATGTAAACACTCTGCCATATAAAGGAATTATTACATGCTTGTTGGCCCAGAGTTTCAAGTAGCAGTTGAGGAAAAGACATTTTAAAATACTTTTGACTTAAAAGCAATTTAAAAGCAAAATTTCTATTGTAAAGTGGTTGTTCCTTGTATTAGTTGCTGTACACGATGCCTTTGTACCTCAGAGGGCATTCTGGGGGAGAATCTTGAAATAGAAAGTCTTGAATGTTCCACCTAATTTCTTGCCTATGTGTCATCTTTGTCCTTTCATTTTGCTCTTGCATACAGTATTTTGTTAGTCTCGCCATGCCCAAAAAATGGCTGCCCAGCCATGGAATTCTAAAATAGCTGGTGGCCTTCCAAAGTTATTTTTTGTAGTCTCATAACAGTAGAGGGGACTGTGCTGGCAGTTTACTGGGAGGGGTGTTCGGAGCTGCTTTCTTAGTAAGTAACCAGTAAGTAACCACACAGCCTTTAAGATGTGTTTGGCACCCAAACTTCTGATAAGATCCCATTTTCTTTGCAGGAAATTTTTGTCCTCTCTGTGACAAATGCTATGATGATGATGACTACGAGAGCAAGATGATGCAGTGTGGGAAATGCGACCGCTGGGTCCACTCCAAATGTGAAAACCTTTCTGGTAAGGAAATCCTCATCCTCTCAGTACTGAAGATCATGGGGCAGTGATTAGACCAAATCAATCAAGTCTTGGACCTTTCTACTAGAGTGTTACTTTAACATGCTCACCTGTTGTGACCTACCTGAAAAATACCTGTAGAGTGACAACAGGTAAACCAGCGCTAATACAATGACATCCTGAAAGCACAGGACTTTCCTCAGTGTCCCTCAATTAGCTGTACAAGGGGCTTTTGTTACGTGAAAAGTGTTTCAGTTAGGCAGTAAGTGCAGGGCAGGGATTTTTCCCTGTATCCTTCAGTAAAGCAGTTCAGATGGTTATCTTGTCTTCTTTTGTCTCCAGATGAAATGTATGAGATACTCTCCAACTTGCCCGAGAGTGTTGCATACACCTGCATTAACTGTACAGAGCAGCATCCTGCAGAATGGCGTCTGGCACTAGAAAAGGAGCTGCAGATTTCCTTGAAGCAGGTTTTAACGGCCCTGTTGAATTCCAGAACTACCAGCCACTTACTGCGGTATCGACAGGTAAGCTGGAGCCTGCGTCCTGTTGGTGTTACTCTGGCTTGAAGTATACGTGGCACTCAGTTGAGTTGTTGAGGTGTTGCTGTGCCTCATACTGCAGAAGTGTCTTGGAACAACATGTGCTGCGATTTATTTCTATTTTTTCTTTCTTTTGTTGATTCCTTTGGAAGCAGAGAAGTGGGTATCTGTGATACAACTTGTGAAGCTGAAAGAAAAATAGGGTTAAGTTTTTCAAGGAATGGGAGGATTTAGCTCTGTGATGGTGAAGGTGCTTTTCTGACAGAACAGGATCTTTGTCTTGAAATAACACATTCAGAAATAAGACTTCTGAGCAATGAGCTTGATCCTTATGCCTGATGGCTGTGTCCTGCTGTGCACCTTACAGGTCTCAGCAGAAAGCTGGTTAAGAGCTTTTCATTGTTGCCCCTACATTTTGGACAGAAATTCAGAACTTGAGTCTCCTTTCCTTCACATCAGTGAGAATCTTTGGGCCAGTAAATGTGCTTGAGAGCGTGTCTTCAGGAGTAGCTGCATTTCAGTAGTCAACATCCCTCTGTCTCGTTGCTGGTGTTCACAGGCAGCAAAACCACCTGATTTAAATCCTGAGACAGAAGAGAGTATTCCATCCAGAAGCTCTCCTGAGGGTCCCGATCCTCCTGTTCTAACAGAAGTCAGTAAACAGGAGGAGCAGCAACCTCTGGATCTGGAAGGAGTGAAAAGGAGAATGGATCAAGGAAGTTATACTTCTGTGGTATGTCAAAGTTGTCATGTTCCACTCTATTGCTAGACACTGTGAATTGCTTTATCGCCTATGGTGTTCATAACTGAGCAGCTTAAGCCTTTTCTTTAGGAACATGGAAGCGGGTTATCATGCTGCTAAAAATAGTTCTGGCTAGTGCTGGTTAATATTGGTCCAGACACAAGTAATTGACGCTTTTGTGGGGCTCTCTGTAGCCAGCAGTGGTACTTGGTTAGACCCCATTTGCTCTTAGTCAGACATTTATGTAGATAAAAGCAGGACTGGTCATTCTGAACATGCAAATTCTGACTGGAGGCCTGGCCAAATAGCCCTGCTGCAGTTGGTTAGCTGGTTCAGTTATCTTTGCAGAGAGCAGCCTTTTCCTCTTTTTTTCCTACAAAATTTGTAATCTTGAGGAACACTGTATATTGCAAAGTGGTTGGCAAATGTCCTGGTGCCAGATTTTGACCAAATCCTTGTGAGACAGCTAGTTTAGTGGATTTAAAACCAGTCAGCAGTCAGCTGGAGTGAACAGTTGTGGGTGTAGCAGCTCTGCCAGCCAGTTTACAAATGCAGACGACTGCTTGTTTCTTCACAGCCAAATTCCCTTTCTGCTTTTAAGTTGACGCTCTGGTTCAATCTTACAGTCATCTGAATGTTTACTTGATGCCTTAAAAAATTAGCAGGTGGTATAGCTGTGCAAAAGACAATCCTGTTAATGTGAAGTTTTGTGGATTTCTTACAGTTGGATTTTAGTGATGACATCGTGAAGATAATTCAAGCAGCCATTAATTCTGATGGGGGGCAGCCAGAGATTAAGAAAGCCAACAGCATGGTCAAGTCCTTCTTTATTCGGGTGAGCTGGCCTTCAGTTACTTTGAAATCTACTTGGTATCCTACCACTGCTTGTTGATATTGGAGTCTGAAGGGCCACCACATTTAGCCTTGCTTGGGTCTTTCCAGGAATAAAATAATACATTGTCAGAATAGTTAATGAAATGTTACTAGTTGTGCATTTACATGTGTGTATCTTGGCTGAACGTCTTAGAATTTTTTAGTATGTTTTCCAGTTTTTCTAATGGGATGTTGTTTTCCTTCAGCAAATGGAGCGTGTTTTTCCATGGTTCAGTGTAAAAAAGTCCAGATTTTGGGAGCCAAATAAAGTAACAAGCAAGTAAGTAATTGTTCTGTATCCGACTGCGACACCCTGCTGGTTGCCAGCTGGCCAAGCAAAACGTATTGAAAGAGCCTGTTTGTGGAGTTGGAATTTCTGTTTTTCCCTTTCTCTTTCCCTTTTTAGATTTTCCTAAGAAGTTACACAGTAATCCCATTCCCATGTTTTGTACACACTTCCTTGTTTTAAGCAGAGTAACCAAAATTCTTGTTTAGAGCTAGGTATACTGTGTGTTGGCTTGTTAGTCCTGACCTTCCTTCCCTCTCCTTCCTGTCACACCCCCATTTGGGGTAGCCCTCCTGCATCTGTTACCCTTCAAAGAAGCAGTCAGTCACATCACTAACCTTAAAATGTGGCTGGTGGGGGAGCATGTGTGGGCTGTAGGTAATTAATGGAGTTGTTGCTGGGGGGCAGGTAGGCAGGCCCTGGTAGGCTGGGCATAAGGTCCTCTGGTGCAGCCAGGTGTGACACTGACTCCTTGCTGCATCTCAGCAGTGGTATGTTGCCAAATGCGGTGCTGCCCCCGTCGCTCGACCATAATTATGCTCAGTGGCAGGAGCGTGAAGAGAACAACCGCACTGAACAGCCTCCTCTGATGAAGAAAATCATTCCAGCTCCAAAACTCAGAGGACCTGGAGAGCCAGATTCACCAACTCCTCTACATCCTCCTACACCTCCCATCTCTGGTAAGAGAACCGATGTCAAGATTGCCAGTCACAAACCCAGAAATGCAGCTGTCTTGGAGATCTCTGTGACCTGAAATCATTCAGAGGCAGTAACATATGAGATGTTTCTGAGCTGAGCTTGGACCCAAGAATGCTTTTGCACCCACCTCTTTTCCCCCGGAATGAAGGTTCTGCAGAGGCTGACGTGTGCTTTGCTTTCCAAGCTGGCTATTGAAAACTCTTTTACTGTGTTCACTTACTGATAATCCCTCCAGATGAATTTTTGCCTCCCTGAATTTCAAGAATAAATATTGTTCTGTATTTTAACTCTAAGGCTCTGACGGAAGCAGAGAGGATAGTCCTGAACTGAACCCACCTCCGGATGTGGAAGACAACAGGCAGTGTGCGTTGTGCCTGAAATATGGTGATGACAGTGCTAACGTGAGTATCTGCCCCATGCCCGTCTCTGTCGGAGCCCATTTAAGCAGTGCTGTAGATTTGGTGCTGTGGGATAGGCTGGATCGGTTTCGTGCATTGTTGTGTCCTCTAGAGCATCTGAAAAGAACATTTCCTTCTATTCTTCAGGATGCTGGACGTCTTCTCTATATTGGGCAAAACGAGTGGACACACGTGAACTGTGCTTTGTGGTCAGCAGAAGTGTTTGAAGATGATGATGGTTCTCTGAAAAACGTGCACATGGCTGTGATCCGGGGAAAGCAGCTGGTGGGTACAAGCAAAGAACACTTCGTTAAACTTCACGCTGATTTAGAATCACAAGATGGGAACCCAGCTAAAAGATGCCTTGTGTGCATTTGTTCTTTGTCCTTTCCTTGCAGTTTTTATTTAACACTATATATAATAGAACTGACTGAAGGTATTTGGAAAATTATTTTATCCTTGCTCAGTTCAGAAATATTGTGGAGACCAAGCGAAGCTTGGAAATGTGAGGAATGGATATGAGGCACAAGCAGGAAAGTTTGGGAAAGGCCTGGAAGAACCAGTCCACAAATGAAAAAAGTTGTTCCATGTGGGGGATCCTTCTTCCTCTCACCTTCTCCATGTCTCGCTTGTGTGCGTGAGTCACTGTAGTGAAACGGAGCGGCAATGAAGCAGGAGATCAGGCATTACTCTAAACTTCTGTCTGTGCCAAGAAAACCCAACTGACAATAGCAATGGTAGTCTGGTTTTAGAAGAGATTAATTTTTTGGTTTTTTGCTTTTGCAGAGGTGTGAGTTCTGCCAGAAGTCAGGCGCCACAGTAGGCTGCTGCCTCACTTCCTGTACCAGTAATTATCATTTCATGTGCTCACGAGCCAAGAACTGTGTCTTTCTGGACGATAAGAAAGTTTACTGCCAGAGGCATCGTGACTTGATCAAAGGAGAGGTAAGATTCTTCTTCACTCTCTGCCTCACACTGTGAAGGTGGGGTTAGCCTGTCACTATGAGCACTTTTTAGAAGTTCGTGTTGAACGTGTTTCTTGCTAACAAGGGCTGAACCACAGTGCTCTTAGATGAAGTCACTAATACAACTGGCCTGGAGAAGTTTGGCAAGTGGTGCTGTGTGGTAGTTCAAAAACCAAAAGACCAAACTGAGGATCGAGTAGGACAAACTGTGTACCATACATGTGGTGATTCCTTTAATTAAGAAGTGGTTTTGTTGGTTCTTGTTCAAGGTTGTTCCTGAGAATGGGTTTGAAGTTCTTAGGAGAGTTTTTGTGGACTTTGAAGGGATCAGTTTGAGAAGAAAATTTCTTAGTGGCTTGGAACCAGAGAACATCCACATGATGATTGGTATGATCTAGTCTCTGGATACTTGATCCACCTTTGGTGCTGGAATCTGGTTCACAGAACTGTTCCTCTCTCTGCTCAGGTTCAATGACGATAGACTGCTTAGGAATTCTGAATGACCTCTCAGACTGTGAAGATAAGTTGTTTCCCATTGGCTATCAGTGAGTATAAGCTGTTTCAAGAGTTGATGTCTTTCATTGTATTTCATGTCAAACAAGCACTGAAGTAACATACGGGAAAATTGACTGTAGCTTTTCCTACACTTTTGGGGAATGTCTGAATAAGCTGGGTGTGCAGTGCGTTCTGCCAGGAGGGCTTTGGCCAATGTAGTTTTGAGAAATGGAAAATTTAAAACAGAAATGAGGTTTACTCAACTGTTGAGTAAATTGGTTTGTTTGACTTATCTTCCAGGTGCTCCAGGGTGTACTGGAGCACAACAGATGCCAGGAAGCGCTGTGTGTATACCTGCAAAATCATGGAGTGCCGACCTCCAGTCGTAGAACCTGACATCAACAGCACTGTAGAGCATGATGATAATAGAACAATTGCCCATAGCCCAGTTCCCCTTTCAGGTAACCTTTTAAGGACTTCATAGAAGTATGTTCTCTGTATGCTATTGCCATAGTGCATCTCTTAAACCAAATCTCTTAAATTTGGACTAGAATCCAATTCAGGCTTCCATGTTACAGCATCTTGAGACTTGAAGCTCCTGGGTGTACTGCTAACTTTGAAAACTTGAGCCAAACGAACACTGCTGCAGGGGTGGTTTCTAGTCTACAGCTCAGAGAATTTTCTAGTGATCTAAAACTTCAAACTGTATTTGGAGCGTTGGTGTAATATGGGAGTTGTTCAATACAATGTTGAATAGTTATATTGTGCTTCTGTACTTCCAAATTGCTTCCTTGTATCCAAGGGTAAAGCTGTGAAAGATTTTTAAAATGTTTATAGTCGTTGTCATTGTTAACACAGAATCTTAAACACTATAAATAGAGGGTGGAATTTCATGTGTAAACTGAGCAATTGCTACAAGTATTTGAAAATGTTCTTACAAGAAGAAACCAGACATTATCTGATATCAGATCTTTGACTTCGTGTTTATTTAACAAATACCCTGATTCTCCAAGTGGAACATGATAACAGTATATACTTTATCAGATCATAACTTTTTAGTGTTCAGTGATGGCTTATACTGTTGTTTCTCCTTTTTTCAACAACAGAAATTCTACCAAAAGACACCCAAAATGCACCTGAAATTGTAAACCCACCGTCACCAGATCGTCCCTTGCATTCTCAGACCTCTAGTTCCTGTTACTATCCAGTGGTCTCAAAGGGTCTCAGGATCAGGGCGCCAAGTTACCCATCTGCACAGAGGTCTCCTGGCTCTAGGCCATTACCCTCTGCAGGTATTTCTAGTCCTGTTGATTTTGATTGAGGTTTGTTTTGGATATATTTTTGGTTTAGTTCCTGTCTTTCTTGGCTTCTTTCAGAATGGGATGTTCAGTCTACTATTTCTAGAGAAAGCAGTGAAATGGCAATAGTTTGAGGAGGGGAAAGTTCTAACAATACACAGTAGAGATGGCCTGCCGAGAAATGTACAGCTGAAACAAACATTCCCTCGGGATAAAGAAGAGGCAGCATTTGGGCCATAAAGTAGTAGTGAGCCAAAAGCGCTGTGATACCAGTTAGGGACTTAGTATCTCAGTCAGTATTTTTCCAGAGAGAATCAGAAATCTGGTATTGTAATTCAGCAGCTATTTCTGACTAATGTTTTCTTTCAAATTGATGTTGGAAATACACATCTGAAGTTGAGATACCAAACCCTGAGATACAAACTTGCTGGATCCTGGTTGACTGTGTCAGGTTTTTAACACCTACCCAAAGTATCAACACCGTGTCGGCATTGTTTGGCCAAAAACTTTTGCTGGGTTTTAATTTCTTGTGTTTTGTATGAAGGAATTGGATGTGCATTAATTGTGAAGGTTTAAAATCACCTGACAGTCTTTCTTGCCTTTGTTTCTCAGGAGGTCCTACCCCAGTGACCCATGAAATAGTGACAGTCGGAGATCCTTTGCTGTCCTCGGGACTCAAGAGCATTGGTTCTCGGAGACACAGCACCTCTTCTTTGTCACAGCAACAATCAAAACTGCGGATGATTTCCCCTACACGAGCTGGGAACACTTACTCCAGGCACAGTGTGTCTTCAGTTTCCAGCGTAGGGGCCTCTTCAGAATATGAACCAACTGCCAAAAGTACTGGCCGCTTTGTGGGGTCAGTGTGCACAGGTCCTCCAAGCGCTCCAGTTCAAAGTTGCTCTACCAGTTCAGGCTCCCAGAAAACAGCGGCTGCAACTGGAAATAAAACTTACCAGCTGGATGCATCTCAATCTACAGAAGGAAAACATTCCAGCAGTTCAGATTTAATAGCCAAAGGTGCGGCTTCTAAGGGAGAGAAGATGAAAACCTCAAAGGACCCAGATTATTCATCTCATACTTTTGTTTCTGGAGGAAGCTCTAAAGTGTCCACTCAGCCAACAAGTTCATTGGGCGCAGAAATGAATGTTAAAATAGGAACCTTTCAAGAGTGTTCAGGATCATTTTCTTCCAAAGAAGCAATACCCTTTCCACCTTTGCATCAGAGAGGCCCGAGGAAAGATAGAGATCAGCACATGGAACCTGTACAGCCAGAGAAAACAACTGTGGTTGACGAGATGGATGCAAAGACCTTGAAGGCTGCTGGAGTAAACAGTAGATCTCCTGCAGCAAGTGAGCAGGTAGTTACTGCCCCCAGAGACAGGCGTCAGAAAGGCAAAAAGTTAACAAAAGACAGCTTTAAAGAGAAGCATTCCCTGAAATCTCTTACGGAGACAGGTCAAGCAGTAAGCAGTGATGAACTGAAACCAGAATTTGGCAATCAGGGTTTGGCAACTGAACAAATTAGCCAGAGGCTATGTAATAATATTCCTGCTGAAAAAGCTGGTGAGAAGTCTCCACCTTCACAAGGGTCATCTAAAGGGTCTGCAGTGCAGGTTGAAGCAGCCCCTAAGGAATCGCAGGCACCCAGGAAACGCACTGTTAAAGTCACTCTGACTCCTCTCAAGATGGAAAGTGAAAACCAGTCTAAAAATGCACAGCTGGAAAGTGATGCTGAAACTCAGTCTACAGGGGCAGACCTGGCTGCTTTGGCAGAGCCCTCCTCAGCTTCAGAAAGCCTGGAAGAGAACCCTGTAATTCAGGGAAGTCCAAATGAAGCACCAACACAGGAATCTCAGAATAACACATATGAAAATTTGCCCATGCAAGATAACAGCTTGATGCTCCAGGATGGCGCTAAAGCTCAAGAAGAAGGGTCATACAAGCGGAGGTATCCAAGGAGAAGTGCTCGGGCCAGATCCAATATGTTCTTTGGATTGACTCCTCTGTATGGTGTGAGGTCCTATGGAGAGGAAGACATTCCCTTCTACAGTAACTCAACTGGCAAGAAGCGAGGGAAGCGGTCTGCCGAAGGACAAGTGGATGGAGCGGATGACTTGAGCACATCAGATGAAGACGACTTATACTACTACAATTTTACAAGGACGGTGGTTTCCTCAAACACAGAGGAGAGGCTCGCATCCCATAGCTTATTCAGGGAGGAGGAGCAGTGTGATCTTCCAAAAATCTCACAGCTAGATGGTGTGGATGATGGAACTGAAAGTGATACAAGTGTCACAGCAACAACCAGAAAAGTCAGCCAGGTAACTAAAAGGAGTGGCAAAGAGAATGGGACAGAGGCCTTAAAGCTGGATAGAACTGAAGAAGCTGGTGAGAAAGTACAAGTCACCAAGAGCTCCACTGTCCACAAAACTGACCCCAAGATTGATAACTGCCACCCTGTGAGCAGGGTTAAAGCACAGAGTCAAGACTCTCTGGAAGCGCAGCTGAGCTCATTGGAAACAGGCCGCAGGGCTCACGCAAGCACACCTGCCGACAAGAACTTACTGGATACTTTCAACACAGAACTTCTGAAATCCGACTCTGACAATAACAACAGCGATGACTGTGGGAACATACTCCCTTCCGACATCATGGACTTTGTGCTGAAGAACACACCATCTATGCAGGCTTTGGGAGAAAGTCCGGAGTCCTCATCATCTGAACTCCTGACGCTTGGAGAAGGTTTAGGTCTTGACAGCAACCGTGGCAAGGATATGGGTTTGTTTGAGGTGTTCTCCCAGCAGCTGCCCACCACCGAACCAGTGGACAGCAGTGTCTCTTCCTCCATATCAGCAGAGGAGCAGTTTGAATTGCCACTGGAGCTTCCTTCTGATCTCTCTGTTCTGACCACTCGCAGCCCTACGGTGCCCAGCCAAAATCACAATAGGCTTGCCGTCATCTCGGAGTCTTCACTTTCCTCCTCGGGAGAGAGGTCGATGCTTGCCTTGCCTTCCACAGAGTCTGGAGAGAAGAGAGTGACAGTCACAGAAAAATCTGCCTCAGGGGAAGGCGATGCAGCTCTCCTGAGTCCAGGGGTAGACCCCAGCCCCGAAGGACATATGACTCCTGATCACTTCATCCAGGGTCACATAGATGCAGAGCATATAGCCAGCCCAGCCTGCGGCCCTGTCGAGCAAGGGCATGGCAGCAACCAAGATTTAACAAGAAACAGCGGGACTCCGGGTATCCAGGTGCCAGTATCACCCACTGTTGCTCTCCAGAGCCAGAAGTATGTGCCAAACTCCACAGACAGTCCTGGCCCCTCGCAGATCTCCAACGCTGCAGTGCAAACAACACCACCCCACCTCAAGCCAGCTGCAGAAAAACTTCTGGTAGTTAATCAAAACATGCAGCCCCTGTATGTCCTCCAAACTCTTCCCAATGGTGTCACCCAAAAGATACAGTTAACACCCTCTGTTAGTTCTGCGCAGAGTGTGATGGAAACCAACGCTTCAGTTCTGGGGCCCATGGGGAGCGGGCTCACACTGACCGCAGGATTAAATCCGAGCTTGCCCCCATCTCAGTCATTATTCCCTCCCACAAGCAAGGGTCTACTGCCCATGTCCCATCACCAGCATATACATCCCTTCTCCACACCCACTCAGACAGGTTTCCAACCAAACATCAGCAGTCCTTCACCAGGTCTTCTAATCGGGGTGCAGCCACCCCCTGATCCTCAGCTCTTAGTGTCTGAAGCTAGTCAGAGGACAGACCTTGGTACTGCTGCTTCTACACCAGCTGCTGCCCTGGGCAAGAAACGGCCCATATCTCGTCTGCAGTCACGGAAGAACAAGAAGCTGGCTCCTTCTGGAACCCCTTCTGCTATAGCTCCTTCTGATATGGTCTCCAACATGACCTTAATTAATTTTGCTCCTTCCCAGATTTCTAACCATCCGTTGGATTTGGGAACCATTGCGAATTCAACATCCCATAGAACTGTCCCCAATATTATCAAAAGGTCAAAGTCTGGGGTCATGTATTTTGAGCAAACGTCTTTGCTTCCGCAAGGTGGGACCACTACTGCAGTCAGCACATCTCCCAGCATTATTGGTCCAGATGCCAGTCACCTCCCAGCAGGGCCTGTATCAGGCCTAACGTCGAGTTCCTCAGTGCTGAACGTCGTATCCATGCAGGCCACGGCAGCCCCTAGTACTGGTGGGTCGGTTCCTGGTCACGTTTTGGGACAAAGTTCAGTAACGTTAACAAGCCCTGGATTATTGGGGGACCTTGGTTCAATAAGCAACCTCCTGATCAAAGCTAGTCAGCAAAGCCTTGGTCTTCAGGAGCAGCACATGACTTTACCGCCAAGTTCTGGGATGTTTTCACAACTGGGAGCATCTCAGACTCCATCTACGGCAGCCATGACAGCTGCATCAAGCATATGTGTTCTACCCTCAGCACAGACAGTGGGCATGACAGTCGCTCCATCCTCTGCTGACCCAGAAGGCTCGTACCAGCTTCAGCACATGACACAGCTCTTAGCCAACAAAACCGGGGTTGCATCCTCCCAGCTGGACCTTAGCACAGTTCCGGCAACAACGCAGTTGTCAAGCTTTCCACAGCTGGTTGATGTTCCAAACAATACTGGACTCGAACAAAGCAAGGCTTCCTCGTCAGTGATGCATGCCAGCTCAGCATCTCCAGGAGGCTCCCCGTCACCTGGTCAGCAGTCTGCAAGTAGCTCTGTGCTGGGTGCCACAAAAATGAAGCCAAAAATCAAACGCATCCAGCCATTGTTAGACAAAGGGAATGGAAAGAAGCACAAAACTTCTCACATGTGGGCTGGTTCTTCTGAAGCTCATGTGCCTGACAAAGGGGCTGTTGCTGTACCCCAGGTCTCAGCTACAGGGTAAGAGGAGAGTTTGGTTTTGCTTGTTCCTGTATGAGTATGAGAGAATCTTGCACTAGTTTCTCCAGCAAGTTGTGCAAGTCAAGGCAAATTGTGAAGTGCAACTTTTGATTCTGATGTGGTGCTGGAAGTGTGATCTGGTTCTCTGTATCTTAGGAACTGTTGTTGCTACTTGTGTAATTCTGTGGAACTGCCAAGTCCGTCATGGTAATTCCCAGTGGATCCATTCCTGCTTTTCAGTCTCATTTATGGCACACATGGGTTGGCAGGTATTTTGAATGTTCCCAAATCTTTTTCTTCCAGGACTCCTGCTGTGAAGGCAGATGCACAGGATGCAGCCAGCGTAGATCAGCTGTTGCAAAAGCCACGTGGGCAGTCTGCAGGGTAAGAGATGAACAGACCTTTCTATGTGATTCTGCTCGCTTGAGCTGAAGGGCATTTGTATGGAGAATGCGGGAAGTCTGGCATTCCTAGTTAAAATGCCTGGGGAGATTTCAGTGGGGAACGTACAGTCACATTTAGATGCAATATGGAAGCATTTTGCATTAAGCTGTGTGTAGTTCTGGGAAGCTCAGTGCCTGCTGAGGAGATGCTTGTTCGGCAGTGTCTGACTGCACATTGGCCTACACCTTATTCCTGAGTGGGGGCGACACAGAGAGCGGGCCACAGGCTGTGTGAAATTAGGCTGCTGCCCACAGACTGATAGAGGCTGCAAACAGAAATGCTATTGAGTAGAATCTTTTTGTTTGTTCATTTCCAACTGAACTGATGTCCAACTGATTTGGTCTGGGAAAAGGTTCTTGTATCTGTCTAGTTCTCAAGATTTCATGGACTACTGCTCAGGATCAGTGAGGAAATGAGGCAGATTGTTAGCTATTTTTCTCCATGTTCTCCTCCTTCCCTCCCAAGGCAACCAGCTGCGGTCCCAGAACCTCAATCAACACAGAACTCAATAAATGAGCAAGAAAGTGCAGGTATGTCACTTCTTCAAAAACATTTAGTCTTGGAATTCTCCAGGACTAGGAAGGTGATGTTTGAAGATATGGTTTTTGTGTTTGTCATTCTGTCAGGAAAAGGCTCAAAGCTATTAGTTTGTGTTCCCTTGCTATAAGGGGAGGAAAGGTTTGTTGGCTATTTTTAGATCTTGGACAAATAGTTTTGTCTCTGTTTTTAGTTTGTGAGAATTTCAGCACTTGAGATTTCACATTCTTACTGCAACGCTCTGTAGAATTTTTTTCTTGGCTGGATTTGCTGGTGAAAAGGCAAGTCAGTAAGTTATTTCCAGTCCTAGAACACCAGGTGTAAAAAGCATTGTTCTTTCCAATTCCCATCTTCGTGCTGGCTTCTGTCTTTTCTAGGCTCAAAAGCGCTCGAGGAAGAAGAGAGCACTTTCAGCTCCCCTCTTATGTTTTGGCTTCAGCAAGAACAAAAGAGGAAAGAGTGTCTTGGTGAGAAGAAACCAAAAAAAGGTTTGGTTTTTGAGATCTCAAGTGATGACGGTTTTCAGATCTGCGCAGAAAGCATTGAAGGTGAGAACCATGCAGCGTTGGTTGTACTGGTTTTACCTGTCCTTACTAGAAGTAAAATTATTACTTCTGAGGACCTCTTATTTGCTTTATTTATAGATTTTAAAAAAGAGAGAAAGACAAATCTTGTTTTGCAGCCCTAGAACAATCCTAGTTCCTGATAATGTCTGGATTCTATCATTTTTCTTCTTTTTTTGCAACATAATAATATATTCAGTGGAATACATATCACTGGCCCATTTTGTTTTATCAATTGACCAATGATGTTGAACCATAGTTTGTCAAGAAATAGGCAGTGTGGATCACACAGTGGAGTATTGGGTGTCCAGACTTTTCGTCCAGACCAATTGCTGAATACCCTGCCTTCCCTTATGCCAATATGAATTTTCAAGAGGGTGAAAGCAATTGGATCCAATTTATTTAAACGTGAGTATCCCAGCACTTGGATACCCTGTCACCATTTGTGACCTGTGTGTGTGTGTGCTGCAGATGCGTGGAAGTCACTGACTGACAAGGTGCAAGAGGCCCGTTCGAACGCCCGCCTGAAGCAGCTGTCCTTTGCAGGTAACACCCGTGCTGAACGCGGGAGAGCAAACAGATCTTTCTGTGAGGGTCTTAGAGTCTTAATAGTCCAGTTAACCTGCTGTGTGCTTTATGGAGGGTAATTTCTTCCCCATGGGAGGATTAGAAACTCTCATGTAGAATGCAATAGCTAATACAGTGCTGCTGTGACAGCTGTGTGGTGTCCCAGCTCTTTGTGACAAGCTGCTGTACCTTCCTGCTCTAAGTCTGCACTGATAGTTAGTGTTTGTTGTGCTCTATTTCTTGTTCCAGGTGTGAATGGTTTGAGGATGTTGGGGATTATCCATGATACTGTTGTGTTCCTGATTGAGCAACTGTATGGAGCGAAGCACTGCCACAACTACAAGTTCAGATTTCACAAGCCAGAGGAGGCCAATGAACCTCCTTTGAACCCACATGGCTCTGCTCGGGCCGAAGTCCACCTGAGGCAAGTGTGAGCCTTGTTGGTATTGAGGTTAACAGCCCTTTGGCTCTGTAACTAATGCTGTGGCAGGGCAGGAGCAACAAATCTCAGCAGCACTAAAGCTCTCAGTTAAATGTTAACAACTGGCACATGAAAATCAACCATCCGGCATCTTCGAAGTCTGTGCATTTTCCTGTGCCACTTCGTGGCCCTTGGCTTGGTTTAACAAAGCTTTCCTGGCTGGGACTGTTACTGGAGGTTCTCAGAACCTGCTGTGCCTACCCTGATGTGCAGAGGCTGTGAGAGGACAGAGTAGGCAAGGTGTGAGGCAGTAAACACGTCAGACTGTTGTGGCAACCACATGTTTATTTTCAGACAGTAAAACAAACTTCCTTTGGTCTCTTTAAATTGCAGGAAATCTGCATTTGATATGTTTAATTTCTTGGCTTCTAAACACCGACAGCCACCAGAATACAACTCGCATGATGAGGAAGAGGAAGAAGTGCAGCTGAAATCGGCCCGGTATGCAGCAGGGCTTAAAGGTTCAAAGGGGAAAATTCTGTTGGGGTGTTAAAACAAGCAGATTTGGCTTAGTTAAGGGTTGCGTGCTTTGAGGGGTGTTTAAACCTTGAAAGCTGCCAAGCACTGCCAGACGCAGAGGGGACTCCTCTGCAATAACAAGAGAGGTGACAGCGGAAGGTGACCAGCAGACCAGTCTGCCTTCAAATGCTTCTTTTCCTTGCTAATGTAAAACAATTTGATGAGAATTTGAAGAGGAAAGGGAGGAAATTATCTTTTTACATTACGTATATGAAAACACTGCATTAATTTTGATTGTGTTCTCTGTAGGCTGCAGTGTCACAGTGTGTAAATTCCTCCATCTTGGAAAGTGCCCCAGTTAATACATGGCACAGAGTCTCAAATACAGGTCATCACTTAGCAGTGCCTCTTTGTTCTAGGAGGGCGACCAGTATGGATCTGCCAATGCCCATGCGCTTCCGGCACTTGAAGAAGACCTCGAAGGAGGCAGTTGGTGTCTACAGGTACGGTTTTGCTCTGGTACCATTGCCTATAGGATAGGGGAAGGTGGAAACTGGAAACCCTCTGTGAAGCTAGACTGCAAAATGGAGCGGGAAAAGCAGGCTTGGGGCTTTTTCCCTCTTCCTTCTCTCTGCCCAGTTTATGTATTTGAAAAGTAATCCTTGGCACAAATCACTTGCTCCTTGCTAGATTTACCTTGGCAATAGCTCAGATGCGGGCAGAGTGACCTGGTGGTGTTCTTGTTAGTGTTCCCTTAAAGAAAGGTTAGCAGTACCACAGTGGTCCTTGTCACAAATAGCCTGTCTTCTGCAGCTTTTGCAATCTGATGCTCTTGCATTTTGCTTGTCCCGTTTGAAATAATTCACTTTTCTTGTTGCATTTTAGGTCTCCTATCCATGGCCGGGGTCTGTTCTGCAAAAGGAACATTGATGCAGGTGAGATGGTGATCGAATATTCAGGCAATGTCATTCGCTCCATCCTCACTGACAAACGAGAGAAATACTACGACAGTAAGGTGAGTTTTGGGCTTTTGTAGATGCTCTTAAAGAGTTTGGGAGAGCTAGAAAGTGGCTGTGAAGGTAGGACAGGCCTATATGAAAATTCTGTTGGGATCATCACAAATTGGGATTACAGACTTGGGCTATTTTCATTCTTGCTGGAGCTTTAGAGGCACTTCTCATTCCCTTCTGTGGTCTGGGCAGGGTCTCAGATTAGTCTTAGTGAATGCGGGCATGAAATAATTCAGGTGGGAGTGTGTGAGGCCTGATGGAGAGAGGCTGCAGAGCTTCCTCCGAGCTGGGCTGTCTGCTGGGGTGGCTGTGCTGCCCTGCCTACGCTAACTCTCCTCTGTCCTCCCTGCACAGGGCATCGGGTGCTACATGTTCCGCATTGATGACTCCGAAGTGGTGGATGCCACCATGCACGGGAACGCGGCCCGCTTCATCAACCACTCCTGCGAGCCCAACTGCTACTCCCGGGTCATCAACATCGATGGCCAGAAACACATTGTCATCTTTGCCATGCGCAAAATCTACCGAGGGGAAGAGCTCACCTATGACTACAAGTTCCCCATTGAAGACGCCAGCAACAAACTGCCCTGTAACTGCGGTGCCAAGAAGTGTAGGAAGTTTTTAAACTAGAGCTTCCATCAGCTGCAAGTGAGCCCTGCAGGGCCTGGGGTGAACCAAAGCTTCGAGTGAGCCCCTCCCCGGCCGCGTGGACGGGACAGAGAGGCCAGAAGCAGGAGTGAAGATGGACTGGGCTCAGGGACCTGAGACTGGCGGCTATGTTTGTCCGAGTCCACATCTTCATGTCTCGCATGTGCACACTCACCCTTGTGAGAGACATGGGCGGCTGGAGAAGATCCTCAGCGTGGTTATGTTTTTGCTATTCTCATTTCCCCCTGCCCCCATATTTGTTTCTCAGCGTGGGGCTAATGAGTGGGAGAGGGGAGGGGAGATCACCCCAGGCCCAGGTACGGGGCAGCAGTCATGGGTCGTGTCCCTCTCTGTCTCCTGGCTCAAAGCTCTCCTTCCGAGGGCTGAGTCGGTGGTTGGGTAGCGCAATATTTGAACTTGCCTCCTGGGGAGAAGAGCTGTGCCTCGCTAACGGCCCCCTGGAACTGCATGTCTGCAAAACACTATGTGTGAGTGGGAGTAGGTGCGCTGCCTGCGCAGGGCTCTGTGGCGCGGGGGGCTGGCTTGGCTGCTCATGAGGAGAGCGGAACAGGGCAGCCCACAACTAGACACAAGAAGAGTTCTGCTGGCATCTTGCTCTGAAATCCCTGCCTGAGAGCAGGGGAACTCCTGGCATTCTTTGGCAGAGAGGGCTTGTGCCAACAGTTGGGGTGCTGTAAGTCTTTGCCAGCAAAGGCTTCCATTTACTAACGCCCTCCCTCTGTGGCCATGTGGGAGGGAAGTGGTCCTCTGGGTCCTGTCTCCAGCAGCTGGCTTCCTCCTCTGCCCAGCGAGCTGCTGGCACAGCCAGCCAGCCATGTCCCAAGGAACCGGACAGAAGTCTCTAGGGAGAGAGGGGGAGTGCGAGCCAGCCTCGGCCTTGGCTGCACACCGTTGCAGAGCAGGAGCTAGGAAGGACTGGTGTGGAGGCACCCACTCTGCTCTGCCGTGCCACAGTGTCCGAAGGCTGTGGGGGGCAGGCAGGAGAGTGACCCTGCAGGCAGGTGCCTGTCATGGTCAGTCATCTGGGTGTAGTCATGTTGCGTTCCCCAGAAGACACAGCAAGGTCACCAAAATGGAGCCAAAGTTCTCTGCAAAGGCAAGGCCAAGCACCAGCCGGCCTCGTCCGCACAGCATCCCCTAACGTACGGGAAATGCGTGAGGCATTGGCGCAAAGGAACCAGGCCAGGTCTGAGCAAGTTGAGGGACACCACCGTCCTGGTTGGAGCAGTGTGAGTCCTCCTTCCCATGGGGTCTGCCCTGTGCCTCAGAGCAAAACCAGAGAGAGAGAGAAGTGAGAGACCCAAGCCTGACAGTGACAACATTGGATTCTGCTCTGTTCTGTTTACAGTTTAGTATTTAAGGTTTTATAAATGTAAATATATTTTGTATATTTTTCTATGAGAAGCACTTCATAGGGGAAAGCACTTATGACGAGGCTTTTTACAGTGGTATTATCCTAATTTAAGAGAATCTCTTTTTAATGATTTTTTTTTATTTTCATAGGACGGTTCTAGGAAATACCTGGCTGGACACAGTCTGAGCCTTTCTCCAGTGGGGGGGTTGCTTTAGTTTTGTTTTCTACTCTTGTTCTGCCTTTTTGACTTCAGTAACTGTCTTTGGGAGGGTTGGCTGGACCTTAAACTGTATTTGCCCATAAGGACGAGGGCAGGAGGGAGAGCCGCCCAGCATGGTATGAGTTTGGCTCTGTGGGAGGACAGTGTGTGACTCGGGCAGAAAGTTTGATTCTGCCTTCCCCATGCTGGCATCCTGCAAGGGTTTAAAAAGGAAAAGCAAGACAGGATGAGACGTGACCCTCGATACCTCTTTGCTGGGGGGCCAGTCTGAGACACGCACCTCCTCCCACAGTCTATCCTTCAAAGGCAGATGGGTTTTTCTGCATAGAAAGGAAAGCAGAAAGCACCCTTGCTTTTCTGAGCTTTCCTTTTGGTTAGGTTGCAGTTGTTGTGGGAGCCTCTCTTCCTGGAGCCGACATATCCGAGGGCTGCTCTGAACCGGCACCAGCAGTTGGTGGGGAAGGGACTGGGAGTGCCTGCTGACTCCCCAGGTCTCTCAGACCGTCATCCCCAGTCCACACCTCTCTGGTCTTGAGACTTCTTCCTCTGCCCTGAGAAGGAAAAGCAGCGCTCGGAGGTTCGGAACCTGCCGATTTCCTTTTGTTATTGCACTGTGTGAGGATAATTTGTTGGTAACTGTTGAAAGTGAAGTCACATTGACGCTGCATTTGTTACTGAGATGATTTGATGCACTGACAGTTTGGGAACGCACATACCTTGGGGAGCCCAGAGAGTGCCCACCTGGGGGATCCTGGCCCCACGGCCCCGGGCACGGCTGCTCTTGGCCCTTTTCCTTCCATTTCTGATGCAGGGTGGGGGCATAGCCCTCGCCACGGCAAAGCCCCTGAATTTATCCCAGAGCTCCACGATACCGCCCGCGCTTTCTCACCCCTGCGCTGCTGCCGCCTCCCGATTTCCTGGCTGTGGGAGGAGGCTCCACTGGGAAGCGCTGCCCAGAGCCACCCCACATGGGGAGAAGTGGGAAGGAGGGTCAGGGGGAGCGCTGTGCCTCAGGAGTCCCCCAGGATCCAAGTGCCAGGCAACCTCCTCCCGCCGGGACCAGCCGAGCCGGCGGGCTGCCCACTTTGCTGCTATTCCCGTTGCGGCTGCCTTGGCAGGAGCCGCTGTGGCCAGTGAAACTGTCTGTACCCCCAGGGAGCTGCGCCTGCCATGGCCAGCCTGGGCCCGTGGGGCAAGTGGCAGCAGGGCTGGGGCAACCAGGCCCGCCCTCAGCCTGGGCTGGCCAGGAGCACCCAGCTCCCAGTGTATGAATGTATATTTTATAAGGACTGACACAGATCATGGTATCTGAAAATACTAAAAAAGGAACCTTAGGGCGTTTTTGGTTTTTTTTGTACAAACCGACTTTTTTTTTAAAGGAGAAGCGGGTCATTGCAAAGGGCTGGGTATCTTTTCTTTCTGGTTTTCTTTCATTTCAAAGCAATACCGGGTTCTTCAGCAGGACGGTCTGTGCAGAATCATGCCATTCACCCATACACTGGTCCACTCTCGACACCTGCAAATTTTTTTATAACTATAAATACAATATATATAGGAACTAATATAGTAATGCACCGTGTAATGAAACCTAGTTCAGTATCGGTTCATGGCTTTTAATTCTCTTAACACTATAGATAAGGATTGTGTTACAGTTGCTCATGGCTCCGGGAAAGCCTTGCTGCACATTCCCCTCCGGCAGCCAGGGCCGGGAGCTGGGAGCGGGTGGCTCGGCCTTTCCTGGCCCTTCTTGTTACAGTCAGTACTTGTACAACTTGGTTTCTTCCTTTCCTTCCTCTCATTTTGGTTATGAATGTTGGGGTACCACCTACATATAGGGAAAAATGTGCTCTGTGCTTTCCTGGTATCTTTTTAACAAGGTACAGTAGCTTCGTCTATCAGCCGAGAACTATACTTGTGGTGTTTCTTTTATTGAACTTACAGTCTCTTTAGTAACTACAGGTAGGTGAATAATTGTTTCAAAAAAAAAAAAAAAAAAAAAAAAAAAAACCACAAAAGAAAAGGTATTTTTTAANAGGCAAGGTTATGTTCTAGAAATACATTTCTTGACAACTTATCATGTATAACAAAACCTTTTTTTTCTTGTGTTCTTCCAATCTTCTGGTTGTTTGGGGTTTTTTTGTTGTTTTGTTTGGTTTGTTTTTTTTTTTTTTTAAAAAGAGGAAACGTGTCTAAAGTACATCAGTGTTAACTCCCTGCCACAGGGAAGAAGGAAATACTTTAATAGTTTAAAAAAATGCTGAAAGCTCTGCAAAAGACTGAATGTAAAAATAAAAAGTGTACATAGTTGTAAAAAAAAACCAACAAAAAAAGGAGTTTTTAAACATGTTTATTTTCTATGCACTTTTTTTTATTTAAGTGATAGTTTAATTAATAAACATGTCAAGTTTATTGCTGCAGAGGGCTCTCTCCATTTCTTCTTGAGAACTGAAAAGCTGCTGCTTCTCCAGGACGCTCACAAGGCATGGGAGCCCCTGGCCAGCACCAAGGACTGCACAGGGTGTTCAGTGAGGAGCCCTCGGCTCGAGTGTGTGCAGGTCACCTTGGGCCACTGTCGGGGGGCTCTGGCCAGGCGGTGGGGCCTCACAGCCAGGCTGCGATAGGATGAGGCAGGGTGAAGTGGGGCCGGCAGTGTGAACATTAACCGGGCCGTGGCAGCCTGCTCGTGTCTGCAGCCCCCTCACAGGCCTCAGTGACACAGAGAGCACCATGGCCACGGCGAACGACAGGGCTGTCCTGCAGACCATCTTTAACCCCAGCACCCCTTTTGGGGACATCCCAGGGTTGGATGAAGAGGAGGAGGATGTCCAGGACGAAGGTCAGTGATGCTGCGCTAGGTTCTTGCTGGAATTGGCAGCAGGGTCCCCATGGGGCAAGCAGGCAGGCAGGGAAAGAGGCTCTGCAGGCTGGGAGCAGTGCCTGCTTGAGGCTGGACATCGGCACCCTGCCTTGTCTCTGTTCCCTTCCTGGACAAGGGAGTGTAGGCTGGCAGTGGGACTGAGCCCCGTGGGGTGTCCTGGTGCCACCACTTCCCAGTCAAGGTCTCCCCTTTACACTGCAATAGTGGAAGCTTTTCCGTTGGAGCTGCTGGATCAAGTCCGGGAGCTGGAGCTGCAGGGGGTTTCTGCGGCTGAGTCAGGAGACGTAAGCACGGCCCTGGAGCGGTTCAGTGAGGCCATTCGCCTACTTCCTGAGCGCGCCTCGGGCTACAATAACCGGGCCCAAGCCCTACGCCTGCGCGGGGACGTGGCAGGTGAGCAGCGCAGGTGCGGGTGGGCCCCTGGTACCCCCAGCCCCCACCAATGCCTCCCCTCGTTGCCAGGTGCCCTGCAGGACCTGGACGCCGCCATACGCCTGAGCCGCGGCTGCGGACGTGCCGCCTGCCAGAGCTTCGTGCAGCGCGGCCTCATCCACCGACTGCAGGCGCGGGACGAGGATGCCCGGCGGGACTTCGAGCGCGCAGCTCGCTTGGGCAGCGCCTTCGCCCGACAGCAGCTCGTGCTTCTCAACCCCTACTCTGCGCTCTGCAACCAGATGCTCTGCGAGATGCTCGGTCGGCTGCGCAACCCCGATGGCACTGGAAGCGACTGAGACGGGCAGGACATGGGCCAGGCAGCGAGTGGGCTGGGTAGAGCGGTGCTCCTGAGGTGGCCCAGGCAGACATATCCTGGCGGCCAGAGAAGGTCCACCTCAGGTGCCAGAGCTCCTGCTTCTCCTCCTGGCTAACAGCCAGGGACTGGAAAGTACCAAAGCACCTTGCTGTGTTTGTCTCTCTCTGCTCCACCCCCAATAAACCTCCCTCTGTTCCCAGCACCTGGGCTCTGCTTGTGGCATTGCAGGCATTGTGGTGTGATTCCCAAGCGCGCACAACCCCGGTGAGATGGGTGGCCTGGTGGGTGCAAGTCTGGGCCGCCTTCCTCGACGAGGGCAGATTGGAGGCACGGGGACGCGCATACCCGGTCCTGGCTGGGCGGTCTCCGGCCGCTCTCGCAAGCGGCAGGACTGACCCCGCGGCTGCGCGCAGCAATCCCGCCCTGGGAAGGCGGCGGCGGGAGCGCGGCGAGAGGGATGAGTGCTTGCAGCCGTGCTGGGGCCCGCCCCTGCGCCACATGCACTGCCCTGCGTGCCGGGGCCCAGGCGCAGAGCCGCACTGCAGACTGGGCTGGACACAGTAGCAACAATGCTGCAGGTAAGGTGCAGCTGGGCCACATCCTGCGACCCTGCTGTGTGCTGGAACACCGGGGCCCAGCGTGGTGGACGCCCCCATGTCCCTGCTCTAGCTGCCTCTCTCCTAGCGCTGAGCACGGCTGATATGCCATGGGGTGTCCCAGGGGCTGGCCGGGGGCTGCCCTTGCCCTCCTGCTGCTACTGCTGCTCAGCCGCCTGGTGCTCTGCTTGGCAGGTGAGGCTGTGGTAGGGTCCGGTGCATGACTCCGGGAGCAGGACCCCTGCCGCAGCTCTGATGTGCCGCGGCCTCTCTGGCAGCACTGGGGGAACTGGACCCCACCGCTGACGGGCAGCCGCGAGCAGTGTGCACACTGCAGGACGGGGAGAGTCATGTCTTCACCTGCTGGGTTCCCTGGCCAGTCCGCGGTGCCACACTGGCCTGGTACCTCAACGGTCAGAAACAGGAAGTCAACCTCTCAACTGCGGACACTGCCAGAATCCTCACCCTCACCAGCCAGCGCTCCGACCACCAGCTGAACTGTTCCCTGACCAACCCGACCTCCAGTGAGACCTACAACACTTCCATCCTCCTCAATGTACAGTGTAAGGTCCGCGGTGTCGGCCTGCTCCAGACCGGGATGTGGGGAGGGCGTGTGGGGCTCCCATCCAGCTCGGGCAGGACCATAACCCACGTCCGTTACGGCCACAGCAGGGCAGCGTCTTGTCAGTCCTGTGCAAATAAGGTGGACAAGCACTCCTGGACCCTGGCGAGACAAATCCTGCTCCCAGCTGTGTTGCCCCCATCCCTCCTGCCCATCTCACTGCCTCTGTTTTTTACCCAGATAAGCCAGAGATCCTGCAGAAAGGTGCCCGCTACCAGGAGGTCAAGGGTGCTGGCCTTCTCCTGGTACTCTTTGTGCTGGTGCAAGCCAACCCACCTGCCAGCATCACCTGGGTGGACCAGGATGGGCATGTGATGGCCAACACCTCCAAGTTTCTCCTCCTGGGTGCCACAAGCTACCCAGGGCTGGCCAACCGCTCGCTTCACATCCATCTCAGCTGCACAGCTGGGAACCTCTCCGTCAGTGCAGCCAACAGCGTGGGCATTGCCACCGCCTCCCTCCTGCCCACAGGTAGCTGCTGAGGGGTGGGCATCATGCAGTGGCTGCGTGGAAGGGTGCTGAGGGGTCTGTGCTGCCCGTGCAGGTCTGCTGGATGCCCGTGTGGAGCTGCCTGTCCTGGGTGTTGCCATTGGAGCAGCCCTGGCCCTAGCCGTCCTGCTCAGCCTGGGCTCCTGTGCTGCCTGCCTGGCATGCTGCTTGCCCAAGCTGGTGCGAGGTCCAGGGCAAGCAGGAGGGAACAGCCCACCCAGCCAATGCTCCCATTGCAACAGCTCTGAGCCCCCGCAGCCCCAGGGCACATGTCTGCCCCGCCAGACCCGGTCCCTGCCACCCAACCTGCGCCTCGGTGACCTTGCACAGGAAGATGGAGGTAAAACCCTGATGTGCCAGTGCAGCGAGACATGTGGGGCCCCAGGTCCTGCCTGGGTGAGGGATAGATGTCCTGGCTCTCATCCCTTTCCTTCCCTGCAGCTTCCCCCAAGGATGCAGGAGCTGGTGCTAAGGGAGAAGAGAGCGCCCCGCTGCATCTGGAGAACTCCCTAGCCCTCAGCAAGCTTGGTAAGGGGAGCAGGTGGGCCAGCAGCCCCAAAAGATGTGTTGTGGGACATGGAACTCCAATGGCTGCCCCAACAGGCAGTGAATTCTTTGTCCTGCAGGTTTTGTCCAGCTCCCAATGTCCGGGCGCATCTACAAAGTGCCCAGCGTGAGCAGTGATGAGATCTGGCTGTGAGCTGCAGCGTGGTGCCTGTGAGCCAGGGCTGCCCGGCACCAGGTACGTACCAGCCCCCAGAGCCGCGCCACCAAGGGTGCCAGGAACGCCGTGATGGGAAGTGGGAGCTGACCAGCCCCAGCTCTGTGCTATGCTATGCTATGTGATGCAGGGCTTGGGAGCTGCGTCGTCAGCCAAGGCGTGGTTTTATGTAGTCCACAAACTTTACCAGTATTCTGTTATAATCAAAATGCATCAAGGCTGTTTATAGCAAGGCTCTAGTACTGCGATTCCTCCTGGGGTAAAGCCAAGCACCAGCTTTGCTTTAGCAGGTTTGCGACTCGCTTGCTGCATGATCCCCTCTGCCCCTGTCCCTGCTGCTGTGGCAGACGGGTGGGAGGTCAGCGGAGCAGGGGCTGAGGAGAGCCGTCCCAACAGCAATAAACTAAATTCAAGTATCTGTGTGGTGCCGCACAGGTTATTTCCGCTTGGCAGGAGCTAAGGGACTGTTCTCAACAGGAAAGGGGGTTCAATAATAAGGAGCAGAGGAGATTCAAGATCTCCAGGTCAGAGCTTGCAACACTCTGAGCAGATCTGAGTGTTGTGTCTGAGTGTGGAATTAATTCCTGTTTGCTCCAGCCCTCATAGCATGTGCTCAAGGAGCCTCTGCTCTGCAGCACCTGTTGCACAGAGAGCCTGACACTGGGAAAGGCTGGTTTAATGCTGAACTCCTTGGGAACAAGTCAAAAATGGAGCCATTAGGCAGCTTCTGCAACAAATACAGTGAGTCGAGCCCTACTCCCTAACACAGAACAGCCCGGCAATGTCTCTAAGACCAGAGAGGCTTCTGATTTGCTGTGTGACATCTCACAACCTGCTCTGGGTACACCTCAGTGTCCAGCAGCAGATGGTGATCCAGGAGATGAGGCTTTAATGTGAAGCATCAATTAAAGCTCAGCACCTCTGCCTCCGCCGCTTGTGAGCGTGGGTTGGATGGTGGGCTCCTGCCCTTCTGCCCATCAGCCACGGGCTTGAAGTGCTGCAGGGAAAAGAACATGCTCATGCAAAGATTTGACTCCCGTTGCTCAGAGCACACACATGCGTCTAAACCGCTGGCCACACTGGCTCTGCGTGAGTTGTGTGCTCAGCAGTCATCCCAAGGAAAACGCATTCTGGTTTGTGTTGGCCTGTTGAACAATATGGCACCTCAGCCCAGAGCACGGCCTAGCTCCCTGTGTCAGGCAGTAGCACCAGGGAGAGGAGCAGCTGCGAATGCATTCTCTGGGGCCCACCAGCTTTGTACACACCCATTGCACCGCAAAGCCAAATGTGAAGGGAGCAGCTGAGTGAGCTGCACCTGCGTGGAGCTGCATACCTGCGAGTTCTTGAACTCCAAGAACAGGGAGAAGAGGACATGCAGAGGGTGGATCCGGCTCTTGTACACAGGGATGTCCAGAATGGCTGCGGATGAGATCAGAAGTGCGTGAGGACACCCGGTCTGCGCTGCCCCACACAGGGTATTGTCAGGAAGGGCTGAGCTCCCCACTGCCCACCACCACCTGGGCCTCCACGCACCAAAGACCTCTGTAGTACAAGAGCCCACCTCCCACTGAAGCAGCGGGGAGTGATCCCGACTGCTTGGGGCTGAGCCTGCAGCTAAAGCTCTCGCTTTCAGTGAGTATGCCAGGCCAGCATCACATTGTGACAGCAGCACAGCCTCCCCAGCTCACCACAGATCATGTCGATGTATTCGGCAAGGTCACAGCTCATCTCCGCGGTCGGAAGACCCACCTGGAACAGACGGGGCTGTCAGATCTGCTCCCAGACCGCAGGAGCCTGGGAGCATAGAGAGGCCACTGGGGCAGCAGCTGGGAATTCCAATGTTGGGCTGCTCCCCAACTTCTGGCAAGGGCAGAGTCGTGCGGAGGAACAAGCCCAAGAGGACTGGGCTGTGGGATGGAGCAGGCACCCAGCTTTCATGGCAGATGAAAGACCATGCGCTGAGCTAACTACTGGTCACCCAGACACTATACCTTTCCCAGGAGCTCCTCAAACTCTGGTGACCATTCCTGCATCAGGGTCTCGATGTCAGGCATTGGCCTGCCGGGGAAGAGAAGAACATCAACTTCAGGATCACACACAACCTTCCACAGCCAACATCAGGGCTTACCTGGAGTAATGGACTGTGGCAGGAGGTTTGCAGCGATGCAGTTCACTAATACTTTCAATCCAGCTCTCAATGGCTTTGGGGTTCTTTTCTGCATTCTCCAAACTCTTCACTTTTATCTGCTGCTAAAAACACAAATATAAACCTGGAAGTGTTTCATGGTGTTTTGGGGCTTTTTGGGAAACGTCCATTCACTCCTGGTGAACCAGGCCTTCTCTCTTTCCCAGCTGCACTTTACCAATGGATTTCTGCAGGCAAAATGCCAACTAAAACTGGGTATGAACAACCAAAGGGAAATAAAGCATCACCTGAAGTGAGCAGACCCAGAGTTTGTATCAAGACTTGCCTGAAGCAAGGCTCAGATCCACTGCAGTTTAAAACTATGGATTAAAGCAAAAGGTCTGGTTTTGTTGCTTTTAAAGTCAAGTTCTCAGTTGTAAGAGAAAAATGCCATGGTTTTACTCCAGGAAGTGTGCAGCAAGTGCAACCTCCCTCTCCATGACTCACTGTGATGTTGTGCTGCTTGGAGTTCTCTGTCAGCCAGAGGGAGAGCACAGTGGGATCCGACTGCTTGGTTGAGGGCTCATCCAGGACCAGCAGACCAAGGTTGTCAGGCTTGCCATCAGGACGAGGAACCTGCAGGAAAACAGAGCCCTGTTCTCTGTGGAGTCCAGGGCAAGTTTGTACAGAGCCTCGCTGTGGGCCCTCTCAGATGTGCAATCTGAGTACAGTGCTGCCTGAAAAGCACACGGTGTTGGAGAAGGAAAAACCCAGCCTTTGCCCCGCGTTAACCAAGTGCTGTTTGAGAGGTGACCAAGCCACCAGTGTAGTTTCCCAGGTGTCTGCCCATCATGTCTGACAGCGCAGGGACAGCCCAGGCCCCAGGCCGCATGGCCTGGCTGCCTACGTGCTCTGACCCTACGTTCCACTTCGGTTCGTGGGGCAGGACGGAGAGAGGAACCTGAAGAAACTGTACCTTCAGGAATGCATCAATGTCTCCAACAGCAGGAATAAAGTCTGGAATAAAAGGCTGCAGCTTGTGCTCAATCTCTATTGTTTTGGGAGTGTACCTGGAAAAAAACACCACCACAGCATTGGTGACTAGGAACTGTGCTGCAATAATTGACACAAAGGAGAGCCAAGAGCAGGCTAAACCCATCCACTCACCTCTTGATGTATTCAAAGAGATCTTTGATTTCAGAAGACACTTGCAGGTAGTCAAAATCTGCTGGATTGAAGTCACTAGTAAAAGGAAGAGAGTAGTGGGGAAAGATTAATATGTAGCAAGTTCTGTACAACAGAAACCAGGCCCCAGCTGGGGCAGACAAGTGTGGGAAGGTGAACCACCAGGCAGCAAGTCCTCTCTGGAAAACACTTCTTGCACAGGGAAAGCACTACTGGGCCCCATTTTGCCTTGGACCTGCTGGCCAAGAAAAGCACCTGAGTGATGGACATCTCAGGTCATTCCAGCTGTACCTCTCCTGGGCACAGCAAACAAGCCCAGGACTGGTTCACCACCTGGAGGAACCATCCCCCTGGAGCATCGGGGACGAGGAGGCAGGAGCTGACTGTCCCGATGCCCACGACTCTGCTCAACCTCGTGGGATCAGGGGAAACCGGCAGAGCCGACAGGGCCCGAACGGCACCCACCAGCCTCAGCCCCTGCCCCTCTGGCCAGGAACACCGCTCACCCCTCCAACGCGGCGCCGTGCTCCTCCGAGTCCTCCTCCGAGTCGCTCTCCGAGGAATCTTCCTCCGAGTCCTCATCGTCCTCGTCGTCATCCTCGCTGAGGGTGGCGGGGCCGGGGAGGTGTGCCGCTGCCTCCTCCTGGACGAGAGAACCGGATCTCACGGGATATCACCAAGTCTCACCGGGCCGTCCCCACGCCCGCTCCGCTCGTACCTTCCCTCCGCTGCCCCGCTCGCCGCTCCCGCGCTCGGCCGCTCCGACAGACACCCCGGGCCGACGGGAGTCCCGCAGGCGGCCCGCGCCCCCCGCCCGCGGCGAGCGGGCTCCGGGTTCGTCTTCAGGCAGCTCCAGGCTCTCGTCGTACGGCTGGTTCTCCACCGGGCGGGGCTGCGCCGAGAGGCAAAGTCAGGGGCTGGGCGGTCCGGCGCCCACATCCACGGCCCGCCGTGTCNGGCCTGGCGGGACGGAGCGCGGCGTTGCCGTCCCGAGTCGGGCCAGGGCCCTTGGGGGCGGCGGCGGGGACGCGGCACTTTTTCTCTGGTGACTCGGAGCCACGGTACCTCCTCAGCACGGCCTCACGCCTGCTCTAAAGGGCAGTCGGGGTCTCAGGTGTAGCCGGGCGGATAGTGCCCGCCTGCTTCCCGGTGTGACCCTGAGAGCCCTGTGTCTCAGGGCTGGTCCGGTTCATTTTGTCCGTCGCGGCGGTGTTTGGGTCAGTACAGACCCCCACACGGCTCCGTCAGAGCTAAACTGTACCCGAGGTGCGGCAGGTATCAGCGCTGCCACGTTTGAGGGTTTCTGATACTCTCTGTCAATAACGGCAGTTGCGGATTTAAAAGGTCTGAAGTGCAGAACAGAATTATCCTGACAAAGGTAATTAACTTCTGTAAGAGAGAAATATAGGGAGGAAGTCTGGGCAGATTGAGAGAAGGAGAAAGTGCAGCTGGTGAGTGCCTTGCTGCTCTGTCGGTGTGATAACGCCTGCGAGCTGCCCGGGAGTCATTCAAGGGCCGTGAGTGATAACCAGGGCTTCTTTAACGTGGCTGCGCTGTGCGTATGGCACTGGAGAGAGATGTTACATTTCACAGCGTTCCTGTGTGTAGTTGTAAGCTTGGGCAGCGTGATGGAAAAGTCGATAACCTGGCACCTCCCCTAACGCTTCCAGGGGATGTTACACCTCGGTGTGTGTGAAATCCGGAATGATCGTTTGCCTGACAGGAGCAGGGAGAGCTGTCAGGGTCATGTCGGGGCAGAATGTGAAACCGAGAGAGAAAAGCAGAGATGTCTCTGCTCTGACATAGTTCATTTCTTGGTCATAGAGAAAGATTTAAGGTCTTGTTTAAGGGAGGGCGTGCAGGTGAAGTGTGGTGGGAAGAGATCCTTTCCATGAGCACGGACTGGGAGGCCCGGCTCATGCGCTGCCCTCCTGCAGGTGCTGTTGGCAGCTGCTGTGTGCACGAAGGCAGGGAAGGCCATCGTGTCCCGGCAGTTCGTGGAGATGACTCGCACCCGCATTGAGGGGCTGCTGGCGGCATTCCCAAAGCTGATGAACACGGGGAAGCAGCACACATTTGTGGAGACAGAGAGCGTGCGGTATGTCTACCAGCCCATGGAGAAGCTCTACATGGTGCTGATTACCACAAAAAACAGCAACATCCTGGAAGACCTGGAAACACTCCGACTCTTCTCTAGAGTGGTAAGGATTCATCACTTGGTGATGTCCCTATAGCCCAGAATGGTGCTGTTGTGAGGGATCTGTTTTTGAGCTGGTGCAGGAGCGCTGCCTGCCTCCACCTGGTAGGTCCATGTTCCAGAGCTTCCCTTCCTGACTGAACGGAAAGCTCTGAACTTTTGGTGGTAGTTTTGAACTCCACATTAAAAAATCATCAGTCATACTTCAGCTGGTGAGACCAAAGGGCTGACTGTGATTTAGCATTAAATATCCTCTGTACAGTGTGAGGCTGTTGAAAGTGCAGCGCTGCTATGCAGGGATCCTGAAGCAGCGAGTTTGTGTCTTCACACAACCAAAGGATTTTCAGGAAATTCGCTGTCCCCAGCATGCAGTTGGGTTCTTTTGGGTTAGTGTTACGAGGAAGCTGAGAGGTTCTATAAGGATTTTAGTGTAGAAAAACTAACAATGGCAAAACTTCATCTTGTTTATTGACGATGTAATGGTACGAAGAGCAGCGTAAAGGTGTGCTGGGCTTGGGAGGGTCTGGCACAGTTGTGACCTCTGGGATGGTAGAAAGAAAGTGTTTACACAGTACTGTTTGTGAGTACTCCTTTATAATGTTCTCCGCTTCTAGATCCCTGAATATTGTCGAGCTCTGGAAGAGAATGAGATCTCTGAACACTGCTTCGACCTGATCTTTGCCTTTGATGAAATTGTCGCCCTGGGCTACCGTGAGAATGTAAATCTGGCACAAATTCGGACCTTTACTGAGATGGACTCGCATGAGGAAAAGGTGTTTCGGGCAGTCAGAGAGGTGAGCGGGGACACCTGTGATCCAGACGCGAGGTGCCCTGTCTGGGAAACACCACCTTTGCTATACAGAGGTGTTCCTTCACTTTGGTGGGACCATGCAATTATTTAGCTTTTCTGAGGGCTAAATGCCCGTGTCTTGTTTCTTTTTTCTTGGCAAGGGGTTTGTGGGCAACTGCACTTAGTTCCTGTGCAGGGCAGGGCTGAGGTTGCAAAGCTCAATCAGCCTCTTATCTTTTCCTTCAGACCCAGGAACGTGAAGCGAAAGCTGAGATGCGCCGTAAAGCGAAGGAGTTGCAGCAGGCCAGGAGGGATGCGGAGAGGCACGGCAAGAAGGCACCAGGGTTCGGGGGTTTCGGCAGCTCGGCCGTGTCCGGGGGCACAACAACAGCGATGATCACAGAGACCATTATTGAGACGGAGAAGCCCAAAGTGGCACCAGCGCCAGCCAGGTAGGGGGGACAGCAGGTGACAGATGTTGGAGTCAGCGTTGGCTCAAACCATGTGCCCAAACAGAGTGTCTTAACATGAGTTCTTCATCTGTGTAAATATTGAGGAGCATTTGTGCCACATAGCACAGTAGCACCCCGTCTCTCTGGATTCTTGGATGAACAATGGGCTTCCATTTTGCGTGAGAAAAAGTGGTCCCAGCTTCTGATAATACATGGAACCATATCCAAATCTAAATTATAGCTTGGCAGCCTACACATAAGATGATTAGTTTCATGCATGTTCTCTCCCAGAAAGGCTGCCGAGTTGAATGCTGTGTTGTTGGGATGGTCAAGTTACAGCATTTGAAGATAACCAGGAAGGGGGAACCTGTTGCTGTCAGCTGACTTGGAGATTATTACACCTTTTATTTAGGCCTTCAGGTCCCAGTAAAGCCTTGAAACTCGGTGCTAAAGGGAAGGAGGTGGACAACTTCGTGGACAAGCTGAAATCGGAAGGAGAAAATATCATGACTTCTGTAGGCAAGCGCTCTGCAGAAGCAGCCAAAGTTCTCACTCCCCCCATTAACATGGAGAGGTGAGTGCTGCCCTTGCTTTGGAAGCAGTCTCCTCATAGCTCTCCCTGCGTGTGTGGCCTTGGGAGAGAGCTTCCCTGCTCTTCTTTGGGCTTTCCTGTGTTTTCTTACCTTGTCACTATAAAAGATGGGCAAAATCTGGGAAAGCATGTCAGCAAAAAAGCAGATAGCTAGTTTGGTTAGGTATCCTCTTAACTAAAGTGGGCCGTCCATCCATTGTTGAGCTGAGGTTGGGAATTTTCCTGTGCTTTTTTTCCTGCACCATTCTCCCTGTTTCCCAGCCTTGTTGCTGCTCAGGGTGGAGGCATTCACGGTTCGTTTTACACACAGCAATTCAGAACTTTTTAGTGCCCTGAGCCATGCTGCAGCCCGTCAGAGGGGATTTGAATGACCAGCATGTCAAGATG
The DNA here is from genome assembly GCA_013398055.1 of Ifrita kowaldi. NCBI lineage: Eukaryota > Metazoa > Chordata > Aves > Passeriformes > Cinclosomatidae > Ifrita > Ifrita kowaldi. The sequence goes on from VZRS01001357.1 coordinate 67,276, forward strand.
CTGCATCACTGCTGTTTAACTGGGCTCCCATCCCTTGCAGACCCATACACACGAGTCTTCCAGCCCCTGAGTTTCTGTCGGAGCAGTATTAGCCCCCACTGCGCCAGCCGTGCTGTTGTTTGTGAGCCCCTGCTCAGTACATGCAGCCTGTCCTTATTGAGCACTGATCTCTCTGCTGTCTGGGAGATACCGAATGTAGGACTTGAACTTTTTCTCTCTCTGTCTAGCGTGCACATGAAAATAGAGGAGAAAATCTCCTTGACCTGTGGCCGTGATGGAGGGTTGCAGAACATGGAGCTTCACGGCATGATCATGCTGCACATCTCTGATGAAAAGTTTGCACGGATTCGCCTGCATGTAGAAAATGAAGACAAGAGGGGAGTGCAGCTACAGGTAAAGCCTGTTTGGAGTCCCATGCTGTTGAACATGCTTTTGTTGCTTTCCAGGGAAAAAGTATTGGAAATACTAAAGTATGGTATCCTGTGTTCTTGTCCAAGCCTTCTCAGCAAATGCATTGGAAATGGGAGTGTGCAGGTATAGTCAGTGCAGGTATTAGCAGAAGTGCAGGGCCAGTCATGCTCAAGGGATTGAAGTTCACTGGAGAAATGTGATCTCAATAGCCATCCTGCCCTCGGAGCCTTATCTGCCCAGCAGTGCACCTTGGCATGCCAGGTGACCTCACTTGGACTTTGCAGCAGCCTGGTGTGTTGCTCTGTGCCTGTTTGTGTGATGTCAGCTGCAGCTGTGGAGTGGAAATGGGATAACAAACTTCCTGTGCCAATGGGGAATGAATTTATTCTCTCGGAAGTTGTTTCTTTCTGGGGTTGTTTGTCCTGTCACTGCTGTACCTGGGACGATTGCTGGAGCACTTGATCGCAGTCAGCAGTAGCAGCTCAGAAGGTTCTTGGGAGACTCATCCTTCCCTTTCTCCCTCTTTATGTGACCTTTCTGATCCCTGGAGGTGGTGTTGCTTTGACACACTCTGGCTCACTCCTCACTAGGGACTTGTCTGTACACCATCACTGTCTCCAAGTCCACTTCCTTCCGGTGCATCCAATGAGCGAGTTGGTAACAGCACTCCCACAGGTGATGCTTCAGGTGGAAGATTGCTACTTTGCAAGGGATTTTTGTGCATCTAGGAGTAATCGATGCAGAGTTTACAAGACAAATATGTGGCTTTGTCGCAACCCTGTAGGTCACTATTTGGCAGTCCCCATTGNGGGGGTCCCTTGTCGCCCCCTCAGTGTCAGGATGGGCGATTGTTCCCCCCATCCCTGCTGTCCCCCCTGTCCCTTTGTGCCCCCCATCCCCCTGTCCCTGCTGTCCCCCCTGTGTCCCCTGATGTCCCCACCGCGTGTCTCCACCCAGATCATGCATGGGGGGCTCTTGAGCAAGGACGGGTCACCCTCGATGACATCCGCCATAATTTTGTATGGATCACTATTTGGTGCCCGCCATTATTTTGGATGGATCACTATTTGGGGCCCCCGGAGGATCACTATTTGGCAGCCCCCATTACTCGTAATAGATCACTATTTGATGCCCCCGTGTGGTCACTATTTGGCAGCCCCCATTGTTTCGTATAGGTCACTATTTGGCGCCCCCCCCAAATCAGTATCTGGCATGCCCCGCTGTCCCTAACTGTCCCCTGTGACTTCTGATANTGAGCGGAACCGGCAGCCCCCGCACTCAGGTGGGACAGGGACCCAAACAGTGACTCTGGCAGGGACGCCAAATAGTGAGCTATGGGAAACAATGGGCACTGCCAAGTGGTGACCTCTGGGTTGGGGGTGACAAAGCCACAGAAGATGAGACCAAACCCTGTGCTGCTTCCTGTCTTTCTAGTGTAACTTGAACAGTGTCTTGCAGAAATCCTCTGCTTCTAAAAAGCTGCTCACACTTGAGTTTGTGAAGAGTGTTTAAATGGAGTTTGGCCACTGACATGTATGTGCATTAAGGTTGCTGAGGGGAGATGGTAATGTTACTGTGTCAAGCTGTTTTTTCCCAACAGCATTAGATTGATTTTTCTGTCTGCTGTGAACATTCAGGATGGTCTTTGACTCATAGTTGTTCTGTAGATATTAGCCTGCATCGCTAGAGTCTCTGGTGCAGTAGCACGTAAGAAGGACAGTGGTTCAGATCCTTCTTGTCACATTAACATTTCCTGGAAGGAGTCCCAGGTTGATAAGCAGTTGTGCTCCAGATATACTTCTGAGGCAGGAGAAAACCTGATGTGTGTTTTGTCAAAGCAAACATTCTGGAATGTGTAGGCCTGTCCTGGTAGAACCTGGGTTACCTTATGGTTCTGTCCTTGGGCTTAGACCTACAGTCTGGGCATGTGTTCCTCTTTCAGACTCACCCAAATGTGGACAAGAAGCTCTTCACTACAGAGTCACAGATCGGTTTGAAGAACCCAGAGAAGTCATTCCCTATTAACAGCGACGTGGGTGTGCTGAAGTGGAGGTTGCAGACCACAGAAGAGTCCTTCATTCCATTGACAAGTGAGTGCAAGTCCGGGGGCTCAGGCAGAAGAAGCCAGTGTTTGTCCATGAGCTGCTGGTAGCCACCTTGCAGCAGCTGGGCTGCCTGGAGCCTGGCATGTTGTGAGACCTTGGAGATTCTATGTGTATCCATTAGATAGTGCCGGTCCTTGGCAGCGTGTGTTTTCTGTAACACCTCAAAGAAAATAGAGAGCTTTTCTTAAAGTCAGAATTTCTTGAGGGTGACTTTGCTGGGCGTTTTGACGTGCATCATCGTGTGAAAGCCTATTCCACATGAAGGGCCTGCATGGTTCACATACTGTATCTTTCCTCAGTTAACTGCTGGCCATCAGAGAGTGGGAACAGTTGTGATGTTAACATTGAATATGAGTTGCAAGAAGAGAGCCTAGAGCTGAATGATGTGATCATCACCATCCCCTTGCCGTAAGTAAACGCTCCTTATCTGCACAGCACTAATGAGTCCCATCACCTCCTTCCCCTCCCTGTTTTGTGGATCTGGCCAAGCCAATGGGTGTTAAGAGGTGTTTCCTTAGCTCTGTGCAGGGAAATGATTGTCACTTCTCATTGCCTGCTCTAGGTCTGGTGTCGGCGCCCCAGTGATCGGGGAGATTGATGGTGAGTATCGCCACGACAGCCGGAGAAACCTCCTTGAGTGGTGCCTGCCAGTGATCGATGCCAAAAACAAGAGCGGTAGCCTGGAGTTCAGCATAGCAGGGCAGCCAAATGACTTCTTCCCCGTGCAAGTCTCCTTCATCTCCAAAAAGAACTATTGCAACATACAGGTATGGTCACTGCTGATGCTCCACAGGTGGCATGTCACCCTTGCCTCAGTCCCTGGCTGGCTGACACTGGCCACGCTGCAGTGGGGCTATGCTGTCCCACTGGCCATGGCTAAAGGGTTGGCATTAACCTGCCTCTGAGATAGCTGGATTTGGGAGTGCCAGCAGACAGCACTGGCAGCTGACACTTCATGGAGTTTGCCTGAAGTTTTAGTTGTGTCTTCAAGTCTCTGAGTACTCATTAATTCCCCTTAGACTTTGTTGAAGAATCCATTGGCCTTGTAGCCAAAACACTGCTGGGCATACAACCATCTTCACTGAAGTGTAGCCAGTGGCTGCCACTTTGCTCCTCAGTGCAGACACCACAGAAAATCACTCCCCTCTTTCTGGTTTCCTGGAAAAAAAGATCTTTGTTTCAGGGCTGAGTTGTGGTTTGAAGGCGTCAGGTTGGTTGTGCCCTTGTGGCCATCAGCGTGACATTGCTGTGGTAGGGAGTGATGTTCAATGCTGAGCTAACGTTGCCTGTTGTCTCCACAGGTTACCAAAGTGACCCAGGTAGACGGGAACAGCCCTGTAAGGTTTTCCACTGAAACCACCTTCTTGGTGGACAAGTACGAAATCCTGTAATGCCAGATGTGGTGACGCGCAAAGGAAGAAATTTTTAAATTAAAAAAAAAAACGAGGCCGACGTTTATTCTGAATGTTGGGAACGCCACAGCCCCCTCTGCTAAGACGCGTGGCTCTGTCTGCCATCTGCAGTGTTCCTGAGTCACAGACATTTTTTGCAGAGAAGTGATGTGCTCGTGGGGGGAAAGGCCACAAATTTCTTTGGCAGATTTTTACCTACTGGCAAAAAGCAAGATCTCCGCAGAGAGCCTGACTTTCACATGTCCCCCTCCCCCGGAGATGCTCGGAGCTCAGCCCAGAGCCGACCAGACATCATTTTCTTCTCTCCTGAAGCATCACATGCTGTTCCATTGTTGGTGCTGCCATTTTAATTTTTCCTTGGTCTCTGGTTGTCATGCATGGGGCCACATGCTGGTCCTGACCCTTCCATCTGGTGGAAGCTGAGCAAGTTGACCTTGGCTTCAGAGGTGGGGGGGTCATGGCAGGGGCACGGGGTGAGGAAGAGGAATCTGGGGGTTCAGTCCTTTTGCCCCACACAGTTACTGCTGTTCCTCCAGCTCTGCTGTGCGGCAATGGCCCAGCTCCAGGTGGTCTGGTTCCTGCTGCAACGGGGAGAGTGTCCAAAGGGGACTGTGTCCTCGCTGTCTTCCACAGCTGTTCTCAGGCCAGGCTTTGGAGGAAGCTTAGTTAGGTTAGAACCAGTTGTGTATCCTTTGCAAGGCCCTTTTGGTATCTGGGGAGGCAGAAGGCTTTGCCTGCCTGAGTGAAAGGAGCTGTGGAGCCTGGTTGACTTACTTGGCCTGCGTGTCAGGACGTGTCTCAAACCAGTGTTGGTTCAGCACTGGCAGGTGTGGGAGAAGGAAATGCTGGTTTCCAGGGAATGTGGGGGCTGATCCGAGCCATTTCTCCTACTGCTGCCTCACTAGCGTTATTTGTCTCATCTCGGAGACCTGTGCTCCCCTCACAGCTCATCTCACCTGCGTGGCTGGGGCCTGTCCCGAGCGTCACCTGCCCCTGGGCACACCTCACCTCTGCAGCCAGAGGGCCCGAGTGCAGGTGGAAGGCAATGGCCCTAAAAGTGTGTGTACTGTGCTCTGTGAGAGACAGCCAGCCTGTCATGGGCCCCTGGGGTCCTCTGCCAAAGAAGTTCGTGGTCTCTCCTCTGCTGGCGGCACCTGAGAGGAAATCAACCCTGGTCCTGTCCTGAGAGGGTAAGCCCTCTCCCCTAGCAAAGTAGGCAATGAATCCCATTAACCCAGTCCTGTTCCAGATCTGCTTGTCTGTATGATTTTTAAAATTGAGTCAAGGTTAGTTCAAGCATCCAAGCAGCTTTTTTTTTTTTCTTACATTCATTGGAGGGTGATATTTAAACCGAGCCGAGATCCCCACTTTTTGTAACCCTGTATGATCCTGGCCTAGGGAATAGAGCACATTCCAGTGTACACAGAGAATTCTGAGTCTTTAATCAAATAAAGTACTGTTAAAGGAGCTGGCTGGGGGTCGTGAGATCCTTCCGGAGCCGGGACCGGTCGGCCTTGGCCACGCGGGGGCGGGACGTGTCGACACCGGTTGGGGCGGGGACACGCCGAGGCAGGCAGTGGTGGACAGCGGAGCGGCGGCAGAGAGCGGGAAGGGACCAGGGAAGTGAAGGTGAGCAGCCACTGGCATGGGGTGGGACACCCTCCCGTTTGTGCCCCCGGTGCCCACTGCCCTTGGGGAGCCTGTGAGGCTGGGGTCAGCGTGTCTTGTAACGCAAGGACCCCCCCAGTGCTTCAGGGGCAGCTTTAGGACGTGGTGGGGGCAAGAGAAAGGAGCTCAGCTGCCTTGGTCCATGTTGGGGCCAGGTGTGGGGCTCCTTGGGGTGCCCTAGGAGGGGGTGCAAGGAAGGAGCTGCAGACAGGGAAGTAGGAAAAACACGGTCAGCCATAAAACCAATCATTGCACAATGTTTTGGTGATGTGTGGGTGGGTCCAGATCCGGTGGTCCACGTCAGTGGTGCGTTTGCTGGTGTGGGAGCCCTGAGAGCAGCTTGGTGTGGGGAGGCAGCCAGACAAGATTCTCCCATCCCCAAATCCTGCTGCAGCTCGTGGGCAGTCACAGGAGAAGATGGTGCTTGGCCCAAGGCCACCCCTGCTGTCTCCAACACCTCTTGGGGAGCCTGGGAACTGTACTGGCCTGGCTGGATCCTGCTCCATGGCTGGACCTTGTTTACTCCAGCTTCCTGCCACGCTCCTGCCACAGCCCCTTCAGCTGCTGTCAGAAAGCCAGAGGAATCTGGCAGTCCCAGAAGGTCCAGCTGCTGTGCTGAAGGGCCTCTCTCTCCCACTCCTCCAGCTGCCCTGCAAGCCCCCAGCCCTCTCTGAGCACTAGACAGAGGCTGCAGGAGGCAGTGGCAAGGCAGCATGGCCGGGTACTTTTTCGTAACTCCTCGCACATTTGGGTTTGCTGTGTGCTGCCATATGTTGGTACATGTGGGGCAGCAAGGGCAGGGTGCCGTGCAGGGGGATGGAACCACAGGATTACATGGCAAGGGGTCCTTGCTTGGCAGCAGAAAGAGGAGAGTGATCAATGCCTGATTTGGAGAGGTGAGGTTCATCCCACCCCTCTCCCAGCAAACAAAGGGGTGATGGGTTCATGCCAGGGATTCGATTCAAGACCCACCAAACCCATCCTGTGTCATGGTCCCCAAGATGTCATTAGCGGGAGTTGCAGGTGCTCCTTGCTGAGCCGAGCCTCTGGCCTGCAGGTGAGAAATTGTCATTTTGATATGAGAGTATTCTGAGGAGCAGCTCTCCGTTGTGAGGGGACTGGAGGCAAGTGCTAATGCTGGGGTCAGTGCTTGAGCTGCAGCAGTGGTTGGGTCTCTGTGTGGCTCACCGGCCCTTGGAGTTGGCTCGCCTCGGGGACTGCTGGGTGCAGTAGGCGGGACTGCACGCCCTCCCCGACCTGAGCACATGGTGAGCATGCACCAGTCTGTGGAGACCCTGAAGCGTGATGCTGACAGGGCCTCGGCCGGAGCACAGCTGTGCTGCGGTGGTGCAGGAGCACTTCGCGGGGGAGCGATGAAATCAGCGGGCGTGGCCAGGATTCCTCGGCTCCCGCCGGAGCTGTCCGGTGGCTGATTTATGGTGGTGTTATTGCAAGGATCATGGCGTTGTCCCAGCAACAGCAATGCAGCCCCCACGATCCCTCGACTGGGTGGGATGGGACTGGCTGGGTCTGCCCCCACCCCCGCTCAGTTGTCAGCCCCAGGCCGGGAGGCAGCAGCCAGGAGCAGTCTCCTCACTCGCCTCTGGCTTTGTGCGGGAGACAGGCTCCCCCTTCCCAGCTGCCGGCGGAAAGGCCGGTTGTTTACCAGGGCGGAGGGTGTGGGAAGGGGTGAGCGCACCCTGAGTGCATTAGCAGATGGGGAGCAAGCAGGCAGCCAAGTTGGCTGGAGGCTGCGATGCTCCGCTGTGTGCACCAATTAGCTCGGCCACTCAGGCTTCCTCCCATGACTCATCCAGCCAGCCACAAGTGGGGATGAGAGACCATGCAAGGGGGTGCCCATGCGCCTGCCTCTGCCATGCTGTTGCTTCATCCCAGCATGGCTGACAGTGCATGGCATGGCCTGCCAGGCTGTGCTCCTTCACGAGCACGGGCTGAATGCCCATGCCCTGGCCATGTCCTGGCCAGTGGCGCACAGTGGAGCTCTGGGGTCTGCTGGTACCTGATGTGGGGTGTGTCAGGATGTGCCGTGCCGAGCTTGGGTCTCGGCAGGCAACAGAAGGTCAGGCAGGAGTGGACCCCCAGAGCACCCCTGCCCACGTGGGCTTGGGGCAGGCAGACAGACTGCAGCCTGTGGGCAGTGGGATGCAGGGGCTCCCCGGGAGCACGGTAGGCAGCATGTCTCTGTGCAGCCTGCACTGCATTAGCAGGGCCCCTGCATCGGTGGGGCTGAGCGTCCTCCCAGGTGAGGCTTTTGGCTGTGCCAGGTGAAGAAAGGGGCTTTTGTCTTCCAGGAGGCCGGGGCTGAGTAGGCAGCCCTGCGCGGGGTGCACGAGGACCGTGGGCTGTTTGGTGGTAACCGAGCCCGACCCCTTGGCATTTGCTGCCTTCACCGCTTCCCACGGCGGGAACAAGCGGCGCGTTCTGCAGGCGGCGGCGGGAGAAGAAAGGCCGCCTTGTCCGTCCTAGCAGTGGGGCGCCGGCTGGGGCGGCCGCGCTCCCGCCCCGCATTCCTACAGCAGAGCCGGCTGGAGAGGGGCTGCATCCCCGGCAGGACGGGCTGGGGTGACGGCAGGCGTTCCCTGTGCGTTGGTGAGCCAGGTGAGGGGCTCTGTTGGAGGGCAGTGCTGCGGGACTGGGGGCATCGGGAAGCAGTGGGATGCCAGGGTCACCCTCCAGCTCATGGGCAGGCAGGGCTGCCTGTGGAATGGAGGTGCTGGGTGGAGAGTTTGGGCAGCAGGAGGGGGACAGAATCGGAGACAATCCCCCAAGTGGCCGGGATGGGGGTCCCCCATGGTTCTCACCAGGTCTCACCAGTACAGCCGTGCTGGGAAGGGGTTAACACCGGCGCAAGATCCCACCCTGGCCCCGCTCCCTTCCTATGCAGCAGCCTGGCCCCTCCTGGCTTTTCCTCCTTCCTGAACATTGTGACGGGATGTGGGTGTAAGTGAGGGGCAGGGGCTCGGCTGGGCTGCGGGGTCTCCAGATGCTGGGAAGCGCAGCACCCCAGTGCCTGGGGAACATGGGCACCCCGCCGCGGAGGGTCCCGCTCGGCACCAGGACCAGGTGGCAGGTAAGGGAGAGCAGGGATCCTGCCTCGGCAGCCGGTGAGCACTCGTGAACTGCTCTCGGGGTACCTTATCTCTGCGCCCTCCCTGCCCCAGCTGAGCCGTCCCCATCCCACGTGGTGTGGCTGTGGTCGCCACGGAGCCCTTGCTGTGGGGCGGCCAGTCCTGGTGTTGCAGGAGACGCCCGGGCTTCATCCCAGTCCTGGATCCCACGCCTGGTGTTTTCCAGCGTTTCATTTTTTCCACAGTGTGTAATAGCCGCTCACTCGCCCCCGCAGCTGAGCCCGGTGCTGGCCGAGCGGGGAGGTCCCTCCGGGGGCTGGCGGGACGGTGGGCGATGCTTGCGGGAGCCGAGCCCGGGGCTCCTCCTGGCGGCCCCGGGACCGGCGTCCCCTAACGGGGATGGAGTACTTCCTATCTACACTGCCCGGGAAGGGTTAAGCCCCAGTCAGCAAGTCCAGGGCGGAAGGGAGGGACGTGGGGAGCAGCAGACGGTAAATTTAGATCCCCGGAGCATCCCGACATGGCGTGAGCGCCGGGTGACGGAAATTGTTCCTCCTCGAGTTGCCTCCCACTCACGCAGAGAATGTGTGGCAGCATGGCTGCTCCATGGGTGGTGGCCCTGCCTGCCGGCCGCAGGCCTGTGGGCCACGTGGGCAGGGATACGGAGCACTCAACCGGGCTTGTGCACCATGAGCTGCTGCTGGGCTGCGTGGGAGCAGAGGTGTGTGCCTGGGTGCCAGAACCGGGCACTGGTGGCATGCACAGGGGTGCCCAGGTGTGCCATGCATGGCAGGCAGATGTTGCTGGGGACAGCCAGAACCTGTGCTTGTGTGTCCTTTTCAACTGGCAGTCATTGGGGTCTGGCTGCCCACAGCTCTTGGCGTTTAAAGCATGTATTTCCAACACCATGTCTCCAAAACTGAGCCCATGTGTCATTTTCCTTCTGGGACTGTCTCTTGTCCCGATGCCTGGCACATGCATGGATCTCCCCGGATGGATGGGGATGTGTGCCTAAGTAGGATGCATGCCTCGGCAGGCAGGGATGCTCACTGGCTTCAGGCAGCTGCTGGTATGATGAAGACAGGAGCACAGGATGGTAATCCTCTTGGTGGCAAATGCTAGTTTGGAATGGGTAGGGTTTGTGCTCAGGCTGCTGTCTGGGATGTGCAGGAAAAATGCATTGCATAAAGGCCATGCCCAGTGTGGTCACTCGTACTGCCTTTCTCTGTTTCTCCTGGCAGCCCATGTCCGGTACCATCCAACGTCTCCAAGAAGGCACCATGGAGGCATCTGGCAAGACCCCCACCAGCCCAATCCACAGAGTCCAGACTGTCATCCAGGTGAGCATGCAGGATCACAGGAGCTCTGATCTGTGGGAACAGGGGAGTCTGGCTGGGAGTCCTCTGCAGCAAGCCCGACCACCGGCACTGGCGCTGCACTCCAGCCTCTCCTCAGTCTCAGCCAATCCTATTACGGAATCGTCAGCAAAGCCCATTGAGCTAAGCGGCTGGCAGCTCGGATCCTCTTAGATGCAGCCCAAGCCCCAGGGATCTCCAGCTTCTGCGGCAGCTCACCTCTGCTTCCCGGGATAGGCAGCACAGGCAGGAGAGCCCTCCTCTCCTGTGTCTTGCTGCTGGACAGTCCTGCTGGCATGTGGCTGTGCCTGGGCATTGACCCTGGCTGTGGCCATTTTTGAGCAGCCCAGCCAGGTGGACAGTGCAGGGGAGTGGGCTGCAGCTGCGGGAGCTGTGAGCATCCCTCCCTCTCCTCCTACAGAACAGCCCCCTGGACCTGATCGACACGGGCAAGGGGCTTAAAGTGCAGACAGAGAAGCCGCATTTGGTGAGCCTGGGCAGCGGCCGGCTCAGCACTGCCATCACACTCCTGCCCCTGGAGGAAGGTGAGTGCCAGGGAATCTCCACGGGCACGCTGGTGACAGAGACACTGAGACGCCCTCTCTGCTGGCAGGGAGGACCACCATTGGCACGGCTGCGACAGACATCGTCCTGCAGGGCCCCGGGCTGGTGCCCCAGCATTGCTACATCGAGAACGTGCGAGGGACACTCACCCTGCACCCCTGTGGCAATGCCTGTGCCATCGACGGTGTGCCACTCCAGCGGCCCATGCACCTCACCCAAGGTAGGAACAGGCTGTGGTTCACCGGAGCCTTTGCCCGTGGAGTTGTGCCGTTGAGTATTGGGGTGTTTGAGGAGCCATCCTGTAACTGCGTAGTCCAGCTGTCATACTCCTGGCCTCTGTGCTTTGTGGTGGGAACCTGTCAGGTCCTGGCACAGTTTTGAGAGCTGGCTTTGCTGCGTCTATCAAGTGAGGTGGGAAGGGAGAGACCCGGGCGGGCTTTGAAGAACAGCAGAGATGCTGAGCCGACTTTGGGAAGGGAGATGACAGAGGAAAACACCTCGGGTGTCCTCCCGACGGATGGCTGCCGGGACACTGCCGGTCTGCCTGCGTGGCTACAGGGCCTGGACCCGGCCGGCCCTACCATGGCCGCTCCCCGGGAGCGTGGACAAAGCCTCAGGCCCTTNAGGTGAGTGCGGTGCTGTGGACCACGCTTGTCCGCGCCGGGCGGGAGGTTCGCTCCCGTTCCTCCGCGGGTCACAAAGCCACAGTGCCCCTCGCAGGCGGTGGCGCTGCAGCCCCCCCGCGCCTGCCCCCGTCCCTCCCGGGAACGGGGACCCACCCGCGTGGGCGCTGCCGCGGGCGTCTCCGCGGGGGACAATGGGAGCCACGTGGCCGCCGGAGAAGGCACCGGCGCGACGGCCCGCGGAGTCCTGCCAGGTCCCTCCGGTCCCACAGTAGGCACTGAGGGCCATGGTAGGCTGCGGGGTGCGGGCAGAGGTTAGCCAAGCTGCTCATCCTCCTGCCCGCCGGGGCAGGCAGGGCCACGACAGAGCAGGGACAGCATCTGTGCAAGGCCGCAGCGGGATGAACTGCGGGGCTGTCAGGCCGATGCTCGGGGTGCAGTTTGGTGGTTGGTTACTCGCTTTGCCGGGCGACCTGTGGCTCCACTGGTGCCGGCGCGGGGCAGTGATGCATCTCTCCGGGGCAGCCCTTGCCAGGCTGGGTGGCGGTGTCTCCTGGCAGGCAGGATGCCCTTGTTGAGCCGGGGTGAGCAGGGCTCCGTTCCGCCCTGGCGCTCAGATAGGGGAACCAGGCTCCCGCGACGGCGATGGCATTTAATCTGTACTGTCTCTTGCTCACCTTGCTGCGAGCTGGGTTGACGGGTGCTCCAAAAAACACGTCCCCTCCGGCGAGGGATTTTCAGCAGCGGCTGTTGGTACGGAGCGAGCCTCTCCCCAGGGCCCTGGCAGGCGCATCAAAGTGGGGTGTGTCGGCAGCACCCCGCCTTCTAGCCGCCTGATGCTCCCCGCTGCCAGCACATGCCTCCCCAGCACCACGGGCAGCAGGTGAACGGACAGCGGGCGGTCCACGGCTCTGCTCCCCTTTCTGAGGTGCCTTACCCCTCGGGGCTGCTCGGCAGCCTTGCCCCAAGCGGGCTGCTGCTTTGGGCCAAGAAGAGACCCTTTTCAAGCAGGGACAGGAGCTGTCTTGTCTGCAGCTGGCAGCCACGCAAGCCCTGGAGTGCCGCCAACTCCCTGCGGCCCCCGGCGGGGACCCCAGCTGTGCCTGCGCCTGAGATGCGCTGCCGGCAGCTGCCGGGGAGTGACCTGGATTTCAGCCTCCCCCTAAGCCTCTGCTGACAGCAGGAGCCCGCTCCCCTCCCGAGGGTGCATCTCAGTGCCAACAATGCCCGACTGCCTCTCTGCGCTCTCTGGCACCACTCTGATGTTGCCGGCTAGCAGCTGAACCCTCTCTCCTCTCTCCCAAGGGTGCACCATCTGCCTGGGCCAGGCCACCTTCCTCCGCTTCAACCACCCTGCTGAGGCCAAGTGGATTAAGAGCATGATCCCAGCGGGGGGCAGAAGCCCAGCAGCTGTCTATGGGCTACCAGCAAGTAAGTGACCCCCCCCTGGTCCCAGGTGGGGCAGGGCAGATGCTGAGGTGCTCCCTGACCCATGCCATCAGCCTTCCCAGTGCCCAATGCTCTCACAGCCCTGTCCTGTTGTATTCAGGAGTGAGGCTCACACTCGGCTGCAGGTGTGTGCCATCCATCAGCTCAGCATGGTATGGCAGCTGCACTGGCATTTGTTAATGATTAATATCACCTCAAAGAGGGTGACTGTGGGGGCACTGAGGCATGGCTTTCACTTCTGCCCAGCCTGGCCATGGCAGAGCTATCGCCTGTTGGAGCCCCCCCGGCTGCGTGAAAGCGGGTGTTTATGTGCTGGGGTGGCTGTGCTGGGGCTGTGAAGGCCATTTCCCGGGCTGCTGTCCTTCATCTCATGAGCTTATCTTGCTGTGTCTGCCTGTCCGTGGGGCGATGGGCCAGGTGCCAGTACCATGCCCAGTTCCCAGGGATGTCCAAATCTCCAGCACTGATGCCTGGGCTGGTAGCCCTTATCCCTGCCACAACCAGCACGCCCTGGCACGGGGAGAGGAGCTTGGCAGCCTTCCCGTGCCACATGTGTGTTGGGCAGGCAGCATGCCTCTGCAGCTAGGGGATGGGAGGAGGGACGCGGGGAGGTGCTGTGGCCAAGGAGCATCATGCAACCATGCAGCATCCCGTGTGGGCCCTGCATGGTCACTCTCTGCCACATGGGACTGGGTGGGATCACACGGACAGGGCTGCAGCACATCTTTCCAGGCATGAAGGCAGTGCCAGCTGCCATGGGGGAGCTGCTGGGTGCCAAGGGGGTGACGCAGCCTGGGTGGCATGCTGTCCTGGCTGGGCTCCGTGCCTGCTGCGATTCGCTCGTTCCCTGAGTGACAGGCACATCGGTGCTGCGCAGGGAGGACGGGGCAGCCCAGGCAGGGGCACCCTGGCCAGGGTGCGGGGGGGCTGTGGGCGACGTGGTGGGTCCGGACGCGCTGCAGGTCAGCAGCTTTTGGCTATTGCATCTCTGACCCCTTGCTGGGAAGCCAGAGTGTGCAGGGGGCAAGTGGTGGGTGCCAGTGGGTGGCGCGGGCAGCTGCTTTCCAGGGAGCGGAGCTGGGATCTGCGATGCAGGGAGGGCGGCTGGGCCGTGCTCTCAGGTTTCTGTCTCCTGAGTGATGGGGCTAGCAGGATTCCGGCCTCCTCCCTGGCCCGGCTCCCCAGCCAGGTTGGGAAAGGGTGGCAGCGGGGTGCAGGCAGCTCGGGATGCAGTGAAGAGGGGCTGCAACCCAGCTCTGACTCTGCAAGGCTGCGTGGAAGAATGATGCCAGGCTGCCCTGTAGGACCCAGCCCAGGCAGGAGCTGCGGTGGAGTCACACCACACTGATGCCTGCTCCTGTGTTTCCCTGCAGAATCCGAGGCCCTGGTGAATGGTGGCCACCAGCTGTCAGAACGTGGGTGTCATAGCCACAGCTCCCTTGTCAGCTCCATCGAGAAGGATCTGCAGGACATCATGGACTCGCTGGTGCTGGAGGAGTCGGCATCCCCTGGCATCCAGAAGCCCCCTGCCTGCGGCCGATCCCCCCTCTCCCCTGTGGTGAATGGGGGTGGGCACTGCCTCCTGTCCCCTCCACCCAGCCCTGGGGCCGCCTCGGGGGGCTCCAGCTATGAGAACTTCTCTCCCCTCTCCTCCCCGGCCAGCAGCGGCAGCTACACCAGCCCCTCACTCAGCAGCCAAGAGCAGGGCCCAGCCGTGCCCCCCCTCGTCCCACTTCGCTCCTCCAGCTACAACCACACTGTGCAGCCACCCACTCTGCCTGGTGGGGGTTCCAGTGAGCCTTGGCTAGCTGAGAGGCTCGGGGACCACCGTGGGGGCAGCTCTTGGCTAACACCCAGGGTGGTGCCGCGGCCGCGGGTGGCCCTGCAGGAGCGGCCCCCCAGTCCCTTCCGGGAGCCACGGGACTCTCTGGCCCCCAGCCGGCAGCCCACCAGCAGGGCAGTCCCAGAGGCCCGGTTGCAGCCCCCCGAGAGCCCACGGGTGGCCCGGAGGAACACTGAGAGCATGCGGGAGCTGCCTCCCCTGAGCCCCTCCTTGTCACGCCGGGCTGCCAGCCCCCGGGTGGCCCCTGACACCCCCTCCCCACAGCCCCGGCTGGGCAGGGAAGTGCCTGGCAGTCCCCGTGCCAGGCGCAAGGGCCCAGAGGAGTCGAAAGGTGCTGGAGCCCCCTCACCCCCACTGCTGGCAGAGAACCCCACACGCCGTCCCAGTTTCAGTAGTTGCCTGAGCCCAGCATACGGGCTGGGCTCCCCAGCTGTGCCCTCACCCCAGCAGAGCCCCCGCACCCCCAGGAAGCCTTTGGGGAACCCACGGCTGCCAGCAGGGTCACGGGAGCGCAAGAATAGCATCACTGAGATCAGTGACAATGAGGACGAACTGCTGGAGTACCACCGGCGGCAGCGGCAGGAGCGGGTTCGGGAGCAGGAGATGGAGCGCCTGGTGAGCCTTGGGGCTGGTAGGGGACACATTTGAGTGTGGGACACCCTCTTTGCAAATACCTTTTGTCATTTGCTGCTTTAAAACCTGGCCTTTTCCTCTTGGGGCTTTGCCACAGCTGCCAGGCTGCTGGCTTATCCAGGGGGATTATGGCCAGGAGCAGCCATCAGTGCTCAGCAGCTCTCCAGGAATACAAAGCCCCCAAGTTACAGCAGCCTGTGGAAGCTGGTGGGGCCAGTATGGCCCCAGGGCTGCCAGCAAAAACGGTAGTGGCCTTGCCTTTTCAAAACTCTGCACATCTTGTCCATCCCTGCCAGGGCCCATCTGCTGGTGGTGGTGCCGCCATGGCTCTGTGGACATTGCATCTATATTTAGGGCTGATGGAGTTTTTATGGAGCTGGCATCTGCCTGGGTGAGGTTTGCTGTGTCTCTGCCAGTCCTGCAGGCCAAGCCGCCAGGGCCCTGTTTGCTCAGCTCTGACTCATGCCTGGTGCAGGCAGCCTGAGTCACCGCCTGGAAATAGCGGAGGCACTCGGCAGCCGGCACTGCTGCCTGTAATTAGTTTGTCTCAAGATCCCAGCACATCGTGTGCCTGGTTCTGGTGTGGGGTCGAGCTGGCTGCATTGCACTTTGAAATGTTGCCTGCCCATCCCAGCGTGCGGGCCCGTATTCTGGTGGCCACCATTGTCACGGGGTTCCGTCTGCTCCTGCCACAGCATGTGCTGGATGGGTACCTTGCTGACCATTCTTCCCCACAGGAGCGGCAGCGCCTGGAGACCATCCTGAACCTCTGTGCTGAGTACACCAAGACAGATGGCACTGAGCCAGGTGACATGCACAGGCTCCTGGCTGGTGACACAGATGCTGGCCGGTGGGTACCCAGGGGTGCCATGGCTCTGGGCCATGCTGTCGAAGAGCTGCAGCAGAGGGAGAGCCTGGAGAGGTCGGATGAGGAGAACCTGAAGGAGGAGTGCAGCAGCACTGAGAGTACCCACCACGAGGTGAGGGGACAGCTATGCCGCTCTGCACCGTGCCATGCTGCACTGTGCCATGCCGACTGGCCCTCTCCACAGCACGAGAAGCTGACAGGCCCCCGGGCCAAGGAGGCGCAGCGACTGGAGGAGGAGCGCGCCAGCGTCCTCGGACACCTGGACCAGCTGAAGGGCCGTGTCAAGGAGCTGGAGCAGCAGCTGCAGGAGACGTCACGAGAGGTGAGGGGTCAGGGGACGCTGCTGGGGCCTCTGCTGCTTGCTGCCCTCGCCAGTCAGCACTGAATCCTAAGGGTATGAGCTAGATCCAGCTGGAGCAGCCATCCTTACATTGCTTTGCCTGTCCAGGCAGAGATGGAGCGGGCGCTGCTGCAGGGTGAGCGGGAATCGGAGGTGGTGCGGCTGCGGCAGGAGCAGGAAGCAGTGCAGCAGCTGCAGGAGAAGCTCTCCAGCCTGGATGCCAGCATCCGCAAGGAGCGGGACAAGGTGAGCCCAGTCACAGGTTCCCATTGTCACCAGCTGTGCCATACCCTCCCTGGCACTCACAGCCAGTGCTGCAATGCCTCATGCTGCAGCATTCCCCTGCGGACATGTTCTCCAGACCCTGGACTCCACAGAGGCTTTTGGGAGCAGCCCCTGTGGTGTGCGTTGTGCGAGGATCTGTCTGTCTGCCTGGGGTTGGTCAAACAGCCCTGCTGGAGGAGAGCAGGGCCAATGCTCAGGAAGCATTTTGGCTGCTGCCTGTTGCTCTCGCAGGGAGACTGTGGTGTGAGGCTTTCTGGATGGCTGCTGCCTGCAGTGAGCAGTGCTAAAGTAGAGGCCTTGGCACTCCCCATTACCTGCCCTTGCTAGGGAACTGCGTCTTGCAGCAAGTCACTTCACTCTGCTGCACCTTTGTGTGTGATGGCAGCTGTTGCTGTAGCGTTCAGCTTGATGGAGGTGGCTGGGAAACCACTGTTTAACTTGGTGGCTTTAGGAGGGGGTCCTGGTCCCCTTTCCCGTGATGTTGTCTGTGGTGCAGTTACTGCCTGAAGGCACCCATGATGCTGCGCGTGTGGCACATTTGTCCCAGCTGCTGGTTGCTGGTTATCCCACAGCCTTGCAGGCAATGTGGCATGGCCTTGGGCAAGCTGCTCTGCGGCAGAAGAGCTGCTGGGATTCGGTTCCCTGCTGCCTGAGGCCATTGTCCCTCTGCAGCCTATGCCAGGGTCCCACCAGCAGCTCTGTGCCACCACGATGCGGCACCAGCGTCCCTCGGGATCTGGCCAGCCCCATGGCTGTGGGTGCCTGGGCTGTTGGGGTGCCTGTGGCCAGGCAGAGCAGCCATTGTTGCCTGCCAGCGATGCTCTTACAGTGTTTGGGTATTTTGTTCTGGGTTTGGTCTTCCAGCCCTTTATAGGCATCTTCTGTAGCCAGGGACAGCCTAATGTAGAGCCAGGAGAGGAGCGCAGGGAAAGCCGTCTCCCAACTCTCTGCTGATCTAACCGCCCACTTTTCTGACTACTAGCACTACTCGCACTAACACTGCTCTGAACTCTGCAGTCACCTCTGACATCTCTGCGTGTCCAGGAGCCCCCAGGCAATCCACAGCTCCTCTCCTCGGGCTCCTGCCTGTGCCAGCCTTGCCTCCCTGCCAGCATGTCCCCTCATAGCCCTTTTCATGATGTCTCATCTCTGTGTGGAGCACAGAGTTTCTTGCAGCAAGCATTTCTCAATGCCAAGCCCCCGTATGGTACTGCCAGACCTGCAGGAGGTGGTTCCCCTATGCCTGTCCAATGTTGCTGGCCCCATTTTACTGCTCCTGTGGCCAGGCCCCTCATCCCAGGCCCAGGAGCAAGTGTCTGCTCTGCTGCTGACTCATCATAGCCTGAGTGTATCTTGCTGGACCACAGCCTCCTGTTTTCACTGCTGCCCCATGGGCAACCCTCTCCTTCTGATGGATGAGGGTGGTCCATGCCCTCAGGCTGCACTCAGGACCAGTTCATTCAGTTCCTAACTGGCTCAGTATCCTGAGCAGCAGTTAACAAAGCCAGTTAGTGGTTATTCAGAGGGTGCATGTGATGCAGCTGTGTGCAGGATTGGGATGACTTTAACCATGCTCTCAGCATTGATCTTTTTGCTGCTTGCAAGTTTGTTTTTGGAAACACAAAGCTGAGGTCAAGGTTTGGCTGTAATCCCTCTAACACTGCCTGGCCCCGGCTCCTGTGTCTCTTGATCTCTCAATCCCCCTGTAGCTGCCATGATGCTCCTTCTCCTGAGCCCCCTCTGTCTCCAGCTGAGCCCTTCTCTAACTCACAGCTTCTGCATGGCGCCCATTTGAGATGTGTTTTCTCTCTTCTTTCTTTTTTTTTTTTCCTTTTTCTTTTTTTTGTTTTGTCTTGTTCTCCCCTGATTCAGGAAAGGGCAAAGGTTGATGCTGAAAGGAAGGAGCTAGAGCAACTCCGGGCGCTTTACCATGAGTCGAAGAGCCACCTTGATAAGTGCCCCGAGTCAATGCGGGAGCAATTGCGGGAGCAGATGCGAAGGGTCAGTGTCTCCCCCCACCCCTCCCGGACCATGGCCCACCTCCCTCCGCTCCAGCTTAGGCCAGTTCTTCCCTGCCAGCCGGGGCTGCACTGGGAGCGTCGCACCCGGGCTGGAGGTGGCTGGCACCGGGCACCATCGTCCTGGTAAGCTTGCCGCTCGCCCAGGCCCGGGGTGCGGGACCGGCTCGGCAGAGCTCCTTGGGACCAGCTCAGCGGAGCTCCTCGGGACCGGGCAGGGCACGAGCATGGACCCTGCCCTGCAAAGGAGGGCAGGCTGGGGAGTCTTGGGGGCTGCTGCATCCTCATCTGCCTGCCTCCAGCTATTTCCTGAGAACGTTTATTTACACAGTGATGTTGATCTATGTTACTGCTCAGCACTTTGTCCTATTATCTGGTATTTTCTGGAAGTGGTTGACTTTCCCCAGCCCATGGCTGGTGCCTGCCCAGATAGACCCACATTTCCCTGTGTTGCTCCAGCCAGGCACCCACATGCTGGATGAGGCTCTGGTGTATAGTGGGCACGGGGGTGATGGAGCAGTGTCTGTGTGTGGGAGCCCTCAGAAGGCACCACATCAGCGTTGTGCCACAAGAGCACTGGCTGCCCGGCTCACGGCGCAGGATGAAACACATCCCTGTGGGGTGCATGGTGCAATGGCGACCAGGATGGCACTGGCAGGCCCAGAGCTGAGTGCTGCCACGTGCAGTTGGTGCCTGAAGGCTGGAAGGGCACACAGGAATTTGTCAAGCATGGTGCTCGTCTGTGGGGGCTTTGCCACCTGTAGGCTTGGTGACGCAGTGTTGCATGTTGGTGGTTACGCCGGCACATGGTGTTTTGCTACCTGTCAGGGCACGACTTTAGCCCATATGTGGTTCAGCAGGGGCAGCTCGTCTCCAAGGGCTGGTGAAGCTCCTGGCTGTGGCAAGCTCATCTCATGGGGGTGACTGCTCTGTTCTGGCCAGTTCTGGGTGCCTCCATTGCCTTCTTCTGACAGCAGACACTCCTGTCAGTATCTCTCATGTTTCTGGTGCCCAGCAGAAGGCAAAACTGCCTGCCTGCCCATACCAAGCACAGGGGACAAGCTTGGCCACCAGCTCTTGTTCCTGGGCAGCACCAGTAGGATGTGGAGACATGGCAGGAGGTTTTGCCAGCGGAGACTTGCCTGCAGGATGCAGAGGTGCCCATCCAGTGGGACTGATCCACTCACAGTGCTCTTGTGTGTTCAAAGGAGGCAGAGGCACTGGAGACGGAGGCCAAGCTGTTTGAGGACCTGGAGTTCCAGCAGCTGGAGCGGGAGAGCCACCTCGAAGAGGAGCGCGAGGCACGAGGCCAGCAGCTCCTGCAGAGCCGCGCTGAGTGCCACCGTAGCATTGCCCGCAGGAAGGTAAGGGTGGAGGGGCAGTAGGTCCAGTGTGGCTGAGCTGTGCCCCACGGGTCTAGCATGGCCAGGCTGCATCCCATGGCTCACCAACAGCCAGCTTATCTCTACTGCCTGCTCCCCAGGAGCGGGTGGCTGCCCTGGATGCCCAGGCTGCCCAGATTCGGCTTCAGAGTGCCCAAGAGGCCGAGCGCCTGGCCAGGGAGCGGAGCAGCACCCTGCAGCTCCTGCAGAAGGTAATGCCATGATTGTGTGCTCCTGAGGGTGCTCGAGGCAGGGGACGAGATCATGCCAGCTCTTGCGAGGTTGCTGGCAGACAGGGTGAGCTTGGGGGAATGACCGGCCATGGTATGCCGATAACTATCAGCTGCCTCTGATCTGTCACCCCGTGCACAGGAGAAGGAGAAGCTTGTGTCTCTGGAGAGGCGATACCAGCTCGTCACAGGTGGCAGGAGCTTCCCCAGAATGTCCTCGGCTCTCCGAGAGGTAAGTGGGTAGAGGGGGCTATGGTGCTTAGAGCTGCTTTCCTAAGCTGCTGTCGCGAGTGTGGACGAGCCTTGTGCACCACCAGCTTTGCTCTGCAGCAGTTTCTGTGTTCCTAAGTATCTCCTGACCAGAGCCAGGTGCTTCCAACTGCTCAAAGTCTCTCCGTGGGCTCCAGAGGTTGGGAGGGAGGGAAGGAAATGCAACAGAGCAGCACATAGGACAGCACTGCCTGGGGTCCCATCCTTGCTGGAGAGCAAACATGGGGGTGTCTTGGTGCTGGTACAAGGGACTTTTAGGTGGAAGTGAGTTGCCCGTTACCCTGCTCGTGGCTCTGAATGGGGAGCCAGAACCATGATGCCCTCAGGGGCTGTGGTGCTGCCTGACCTGCTGCTGGAAAGAGGCACAGGATCGAAGACTCCCCTCATGCCTGACTGAAGTGGGACTCCTGCTGCTGCCACCTTGCTGTCTGTGCCCACCTTGCCTGTGTGATCTTTCCCCTTCAACAGGAGACCCTCCACATCTCAGAAACTTATGAGCTGTTGGAGGGAACTAAGCCCCTGAGCCCCCTGCCAACAGCAGCTGCCTCCTTAGCTTCTCCTGCCACCTACTCCTACCCCAAGGCACAAGAGGTAACTAACTAGAGGGACTAGCTGCATGTGCTTGCTTGCTTACCCCTCCTTGGCTGAGACCCCTTTTGTGGACTGATGTCACCCCCAGGCAGCAGGACAGCCCCACAGCAGCATGGCTGGGGCACTTATCATATAGCTCTCTGGCAGCTGTGCTCATTAACACTCAGTCCTTGATTCCAGGTGCTCTCCTGAGCCCACCGGGCATCCCAGTTCCTGCTGCTGCTGTTTTAATCCTGGTGCAGCGCTGTGGGGCACAGGCATCCCTGTGCTTCCCCCTAGCCCACTGCTTGCCATCTGGCTGGGCACCTCCTGACAGCATCCTGTAGGGTCCCACTAGCCTGGCTTTCCCAAAATAAGAGCAAGTCCCCAGCTTTAGCGTGTTTGGTTCAGAAAGGACAAGGAAGTGGATTTTAAACTGGCTTAGCACAGCTTGAGGTGCCTCATCCAGTGCTGCTGCTCTAGGGAGGACTTGTGGCCAGTGACTGTAGAAGACCCTGAGGCATCCCTGTCCCTTGTAGGCACTCAGCAAAGCTGCGCTGAAGGCTAGGGCGAGATGGGTGCCAGCACACCCAGCCCAGCTTGAGCACTATGCTTCCCGCATGGTGCTGCACACTGGGGACACCATGGGCAGCAGGGCAGGGCTGGGGAGGCAGTGCTGGGGCACAGGGAGGTTTGTTCCCACTATGCAGTCAGTGCCATGATGCCAGCACGCGGGTCTAACTCTTCTCCTTCTCCCTTGCCGTGGATTTCTAGGAGTACATGAGGCTGTCTGACGTTTTCAGGTTCTGCAGTAATGCACATGGCCCCAGTCTGGACACTAAAGCTTCTGCTGCTGCCCCTGCTGCCGCTCAGCGCTCTTTATTGCTTGCTGTACCTCCCACAGCTGATGAGGTACCTGCCCCAGAGCATGCTCAAGTTTGCTCCCTCGGGTTGCCCGCTGCATCCCAGGCAGTGAGGAAGCTGCAGACACGCGGCCTCCCTGTGTGCCTTGGTGCTTGGAACCCACATCTCTCTGGGGTCAGGACACTTGTCTGGCTGCAGCTGAGTGGGGAGCAGAGGCTCAAGCTGCCCAGTCTCCTTGGTGGGGTGCACTTCTTGCCTGCTCTGGATGTAGTGGCAGAGTTCGGGAGCAGAGTGGGTGCCCAGCAGTGGGAGGGCGGCCTTTTTGTCTGTTGGATGCAGTCCTGGCTGCTCATCCCACGCAAGGAGGATGCAGAGCAGGCAGGGACCTGACCCAGTGTCCAGCCCCAGGGTGGCTGCAGCACCAACTGCTTTTCTTCCCAGGACAATGAACCCTCCTTTGGGAGTTGGAGCTGCCTGCTTGTTCCTCTGTGCCTGCTTGCCCTTGCTCTTCTCCTGGTTTAATTTGCTTCTCTCTGCCCAGTATATGACCATTGAGCAACTCTCGGATATCCTGGGCAGCCTCCACACCCCTGCTGCTTCCCTGCTGGGCTGTACCCCTCCGGCTCCTTCATCCTCAGGCAGTGCTCCTCCTCTTCCTCCTCTTCCATCTCTCCCTTTTTCCTTCGTCTCTGCAGAGGTTGGTGCCCTGTTTCCCTCCCTTTGGCCCCTTGCACTCTCCCTGGGAGGTGATGGAGATGCACGGGAAGGGATGAGCTGCAGATGGAGCTGAGCAGCAGCTTGGGCTCTTCACAGTCTGCACACCCTGGCTGTCCTGCCTGCTGCTCCACTGCCCCCAGGGCAGGGGGTCTCTGTGCTTGATCAGTTCTCATGTCCTCGTGAACAGCAAACGGCTCCTACAGCTGCTGGGACTTAGCCAGGGAGTACGCAGGATACCCAGGGGTCTGCACGTTAAGTTCTGGGGGAATGGGGCAGGCACAGGCAGGGATGCTCCAGCCTCTTCTCTGTGCATCTGTCCCTCTTGCTGCATTTGTCCTTCATCCTTTCTCATGCAGCCTCTCTCTCCAGATGGAGCAGCAGCTGTTGGGAGGCCCTGTGTGTCTCCCGGCTCTTGATTTAGAGAAGTGGTACCAGGAGGTTATGGCTGGCTTTGAGACCTCCTCTTCCTCTGTCTCTCCTTCTTCTTCCCCTCCTCCACTTCCAGCTAAAGCTCACTCCTCTCACAAGGCTCTCCAGGTAATCCTGGCTACCTGCTGCCGAGGCTCAGGCTTTGGGGCCGCTGGTTGCGGCAAAAGTGGGGCAATGTGGGGATGTTCCTGTGGACCCTGTACCCTGAGTGCTGCTGGGGCCCTGTCTGCCACAGCAGGAAAAGGCAGAACAGACCTGTGGCCTAGGGCAGGCAATCTCTGCTTCCTCTTGCCTGCATCCCTGCCAGGATGGCACCGACACAGCAGGATCTGGGGAGGGTGAGC
This sequence comes from Ifrita kowaldi, assembly GCA_013398055.1. NCBI lineage: Eukaryota > Metazoa > Chordata > Aves > Passeriformes > Cinclosomatidae > Ifrita > Ifrita kowaldi. Next base: position 90,745 of record VZRS01001357.1, read on the forward strand.
AGGGCTCAGCCCTGCTGACAGACAAGCCATCTGTCCAGGGTGCAGTTCCCCCATGTCTCTCTCACGTCTGCATCTTTGTGCTCAGGTCTATCGTGCAAAAACAGAGGGTGGTGCTGGTGTCCTCACCCCTCGGATGAAGAGTGGGACCCCCTCGTCCTCACAGCTCAACCTCTCCATGCTGGAGCGTAGCCCCTCACCCAAGGTATGGCTGCCAGGGGGGCCCAGGCACCCTGGCCATGGCTCACACATGCCTGGTGCCAGTCCCCATCCCCATCCTTGCAGCTGACCACCTGCTGTCCTGCCCAGGGCCCCCCAAGCCCGGCGGGCAGCCTGTCCCGCAACCTGGTGGCCACGCTGCAGGACATCGAGACCAAGCGCCAGCTGGCCCTGCAGCAGAAGGGTGAGCTCTGGCTCTGCGTCCTGGCTCTGTGGGGTGGTGGTACTTCGGGAGACGCTATCCCCGCTGCCACTTGGGCAATGGAGCAGGGAGCCTGGCTGAGGGTGGCAGCAGCAGCAGTGCTCTGGCAGGATGCAGTGCCTCTCTCATGGTCTCTTGCTTTTCCCCCCTCTCTTTCCTCTTGACCCCTCCACCTGACGGCCTGTCTCCAGCCGAGCTGCTCCCAGCAGAGCCCTTGCAGCCAGGTGATCCACCAGGTAGAGATGTGGGGTGACTTGGACTGCCTAGAGCAGCCCAGAGGCAGCAGCATGTCTGTTTGCTGGCACCTTCTGCCATATATAAGAGGGGCATGACCAGTCCAGGACCCCAGGTGCACATTGACATCTGCTTAGGGACAACCCTGTGCATCCCTAACCCACTAATGCTTTGCCCAGCCTGTTCCTACCAGCCTGGTGCATGTGCCCCCCTGCTCCTGCCCAGACAGATTGCTGTGCTTGCCAGAGAATTGTGACAGCAGCTCCCACCTCTGCCCCTACCATGCCTTCGTGGCTCCAGCAGTGCCTGTAGTGTCTTCTGCCTGTGCCACCCTGCCTCATCCACCATGATGCGGCTCTGAGTGTGGCACATTTAACTTGATGTTGTTACCTTCCCATGGCACAGGTCAGCAGGTGATTGAGGAGCAGAAACGGCGGCTCGCAGAGCTGAAGCAGAAAGCAGCAGCTGAGGCACAGTCCCAGTGGGAAGCCCTGCATGGGCAGCCCCCCTTCCCCACTGCCTTCCCCCGGCTCGTGCACCACTCCATCCTCCACCACCACCGTCCCCATGGTGCCGGGCCCCGGGCTGAGGAGCTGGACCACGCATACGACACGCTGAGCCTGGAGAGCTCAGACAGCATGGAGACCAGCATCTCCCTCGGCAACAACTCTGCATGCTCACCTGACAATTTCTCCAGGTAACCCTGGGGCCAGCTCGTCTGGCCAGAGGACAGCCTGATCTGCTGGTGTGCTGCTGGCTTAATGTCCTTCCCGCTGGGGCAGCAGCTGTGGCTGTCTTGCAGTGCCAGTGGGATGGAGACAGGGAAGATTGAGGAGATGGAGAAGATGCTGAAGGAGGCACACGAGGAGAAGTCACGGTTGATGGAGTCCCGGGTGAGTGGGGGCACCAGCGCCATGGCTGGACGGCAAGCAGGTCTCCAGTCCTTGGGGCTGAACGCCTCTGCGTGCCGGCAGGAGCGGGAAATGGAGCTGCGTCAACAGGCGCTGGAGGATGAGCGCTGGCGCCGGGAGCAGCTGGAACGCCGACTGCAGGATGAGACTGTGCGGCGGCAGAAGCTGGTGGAGAAGGAGGTCAAACTGAGGGAGAAGCACTTCTCACAGGTGTGAGGCGGGCTGCCATCCCTCTCTCCCAGCCTGGACAGTGAGGCACACCCAGCTTGCTACTGATGTCCCAGCTCGCAGTGGGGGAACATGGGTCTTGTCACCATTGGTGGGCTTTGCAGGGCTGTGTTGCTTTTCCAGGCTCGTCCCCTGACACGGTACCTCCCCATCCGCAAGGAGGATTTCAACCTGAGGCTGCACATTGAGTCCTCAGGCCACAACGTTGACACCTGCTACCACATCATCCTGACAGAGAAGATGTGCAAGGGCTACCTGGTGAAGATGGGTGGGAAGATCAAATCTTGGAAGAAGCGTTGGTTTGTCTTTGACCGCATGAAGCGCACCCTCTCATACTACATGGGTGAGTCACTATGCCACCTCGCGTCCCCTCCCCATGCCATCGCCCACGGTCGACAACGGTTCCCTCTCTTGGGCAGATAAACATGAGACGAAGCTGAAGGGCGTTATCTACTTCCAAGCCATTGAAGAGGTTTACTATGACCACCTCCGCAGTGCTGCAAAGGTGAGAGCCGGGCACTGCCACTGCTCCAGTGTCTGCCGGGAGCCCCTGTGGGCATCCCCATTCTCCTGCATTGTCCTCTGTCAAGCAGGTAGGAGGTGGTACGGCAGTGCATTCCAGGGATGCTCCTGGAATGGTCCATGGCCCCTGATGGTGCCAGCTTCCCTTGCTGCCAAGGGCAGGACCCCACTGCTGGGTTTTGTGGGGGGACAAGGGAGGGGATTGCTGCTGCTCAGAGGGGGCCAGAGTGCTGATTCCATCCTCCCTCCCCTCCAGAGCCCCAACCCTGCGCTCACTTTCTGTGTCAAGACCCACGACCGACTCTACTACATGGTGGCACCCTCAGCCGAGGCCATGCGCATCTGGATGGATGTCATTGTCACTGGGGCAGAGGGCTATACCCAGTTCATGAACTGAGGACGGGTGCTGCACACCCCAGATCCACCAGCTGGACGGACTTCTGAGCATCCCAAGCAGCAAGGAGCTCCTGGGGGGACCACGGTCCCTGCTGCGCCTCATGCCACAGGCTGTGTACACCACTTTTGTGGACCTGCATTGGGCCCAGCTGGGTGGTACTGAGTGTTGCCTGTTCAGGCAAGGGAATAAGGTTTTTTATGTTGACTTTTTAAAAACAAACTTTATTGGAACAATATCAAAGTGCTGAAATGTAAAAAGCTGCCAAAGACCTGCTGGGGCTAGAGCTTTCTGCCTTGGGGAGGTGCTAGTTTTGAGGCTGATGCTGATAGTTACTGCCATAGCGTTGCAGGGAAGGAGACGGTGAGGTCATGCTGTGCTTCCAGCTGGCCCCATGTGGCCAGGACCCCCCACCGTGGTAGACTCAGCTCCGTCTTCGTAAACCTTTTGTAACTTCGGATCATTGTCCCCCCTGTGCCGGGGCCAGATGGAGATTGCGATGCGGACTGCCCAGTCATAAAGCATTTCCTGAACCGGGCTGTCCGTTCTGTGTGGCCTCTGAACGGGCAGCACGTTCCAGACAGACCAGAGTCTGCCCCTGGGCTGGGGGGACGGACGGGGGGCACTGGGCAGGGGCTGGGGCCGCTTGGAGCTCACTGGGAGTGAGCCGACGGGCACGGCATCGTGCGTAAGAGATTGTCGGGGCCGCAGGAAGGTGCAGGAGACACCAGCAGGAAGCGACCAGACCAGCGGGACGGGGACGCGCCCATGGTAGGGGCGGAGCCCAAAANAACCGAACCCACTCGAGTCCAGCAGGGCCGAGCTAAGCTGAGCCGAGTCCAGCCGAGCGGTGCCGAGCATGGCGCGGTTGCCCGGCTGGGCGCTGCCCTGGCTGCTTCTCTGTTGGCTCCTGCCCGCCGCAGGTACGTGCGGGGCGATGCGGGGAGGCGGCGGCTCCCCGGGCTCTCCCAGCCTGGGCCGGGACGCCGACGGTGCGGGGCCGGCGGGGGGGGG
>VZRS01001357.1:94503-107173 GCA_013398055.1 Ifrita kowaldi
CCCTGTCCGGGCACGTCCTTGTCTTGGCCGCCCACACCGGGAGCAGGTTCTCACCGAGGGTTTGTTTCCAGAGCCGGTGGCGGTGATGTCGGTGGACGTGGGCAGCGAGTCGATGAAGATCGCCATCGTGAAGCCTGGGGTGCCCATGGAGATCGTCCTGAACAAGTGAGCGGCTGTTGCAGCCCGCCGAGTGCTGCCGCGGGAGGTGTACCGGAGGGGATCCGGTCTGTCCTGCCGCGGCTGTAGCCCCACCACCAGCGGCGGGAGCGGGCGGGAAATGAGGGTGGCTGGGACTCGGCCATCCCTGTTCCTCCGTTCCCAGAGGAAGGCTCCCATCCTCCCACGCACGGCTGTGGCTCACTCTTGCCCCGGGTGGGCAGCTGGGGGGCATCGTCCAGGGCAGTTTGTTATCTCACCTTTGAGGTGTTTGGGTGCGTTTTGGGTGCCTTTCGAGCGAGTGCTGGAAGCCCACGTGGTTAAGGACACGTTGTGGTGCAAATCCGAAAGGGCACCCAGTTCCCACCTGTCCCCTGATTCTTAGTTCCCCACGAGGGAGCCCAGGGCCAGATTTGTTTTGCTGCAGCTGTTCAGAGCCCACACTTGTAACGCGGGTAAATCTCTCTCCTCAGGGAGTCACGAAGGAAAACACCCGTGGCTGTTTCTTTGAAAGAGAACGAACGGCTCTTTGGTGATAGCGCGCTGGGGATGGTAAGAGTTCCTGTTTGCAGATTACGCATACCCCGCATTGTGATAAATGTCCGAGCCAGTGTTTTATTGTTGTCCTGTGCTTCTCATCTCATTGATGTGTTATTGGCTCTGTGTAGTGGCTGTGTGCTTCTACTCCCATAGCAAGAGTTGTCCCCCGCGTAGTCTGGGAGGGGTTGGTTTGAGAACAGCGTAGCTGAAGGAATGCAAGTGGGTGATGTGGGTTTGGTTTTTTTCCTGCAGTCCATACGGACCCCCAAGGTGGCATTCCGATACTTCCAGGATCTGCTGGGTAAGCGGATTGATAATCCCCACGTGGTGCTGTACCAGTCCCGATTCCCGGAGCATGAGCTGGTGAAGGATGAGACAAGACAGACTGTTATCTTCAAGTTGTCCCCGTAAGCGGCTGTTTTTAGGTTCTTTGTGGGTTGGGCTTTGGCTGCCAGGCTTCTGCAGCTCACTGTTGATGCCATAATTTTCTTTCCCATTGTAGAACAATACAGTATTCTCCTGAGGAGATGCTGGGGATGGTCCTGAACTATTCGCGTGGCCTGGCAGAGGAATTTGCAGGTTGGAAGGATTTGGCTTTTTGTTGTCTGTGTGTTTATGTGTTTGTCCATTATAGGATTCGAGTAGAGATCAAAAGCGTTCAGAAACCCAGGGTTTTTAGAAACAGGATGTTGGTTCTCTCTGGCTGTAGCCTGTCAGCAAGACTTAGCAGCTATCCAGTTATCATTTGTTTCTAATATGATGCAAGTTTGGGATCTTAATCCTACTCTTGGGGGCAGACACCCCATTTACCACCTAGCCTTGCAATGAAGGAGCTTTACAGGCAGTCTCTGGAGAGAAGGGTTTTCTTTTTCACGTGTGAGATCAGAGTGGAGGCACATGGGAGGTGGCTGCAGGGGAGGGTGGAAGTGGCTCTGTGAAGGCTATGCTGTAGCTGTTCTGGATGGAGACTTGTTGCTGGGGCTGAACTTAAAGAGCAAAAATGGCCCTTTGCTGTGAAACTTGCTAACAGAGAAGAGGCCGTCATGCATATTTTGTGCTGTGTTGCTAATGAAACACCATAGTAATGAAAACTGGAGGAGGCTTTGGCATGTGGTCAGTGACACTACAGCCAGTCCAAAGACTTTTTACTAGAGAGTGAATATGATCTGGTGACAATGTAAGGCTCCATGAATATAGTATTTGTTGAAATGGAAGGCTACCCAGAGCATCTGAGAGTATCCTGACACGTGAAAGAGCGGTCAGTAGACTTGTGGCTTTGTGCGCATATGCCAGGTCTGCTTGGTTTCAGCAGGATACGGAGATTTGTCTCTAGGGATCCTGGCTGCTGCTGCAGGATTACATTCTGTACGAGTCTTCACCTTGGGTCCTCTGGGTTTGCTGCTGTCACTCCATCTCAACAAGTCTTTGCGTGTGGCTGCACTGATGCAGGGTTCCCTGCAACTGTTTCAGAGCAGCCCATCAAAGATGCAGTGATCACAGTTCCCGCCTACTTCAATCAAGCGGAGAGGAGAGCAGTTCTGCATGCTGCCCGCATGGCTGACCTCAAGGTGCTGCAGCTGATCAACGACAACACGGCTGTAGCATTGAACTATGGGGTTTTTAGGAGGAAAGACATCAATGCCACGGCACAGGTAGGTGCATTTGGGAGATGCGGAGAGTCCTGCCAAGTTGCCTGCATGCAGGGGGAAAAGTGCTGCTGAAAAAATCCAAAGAACTTAAAGTGGACTCTGCTGGTCAGCCAGTCTCCTCCGTTTTTGTGTGTTCATCAACAAGACAAAGAAATTAAACCCCGTGTGCATGTGTTGAAGCCTGAAAGCTTCTGGAGTGAGGGCAGGTGCTGGGAGTTCCCATTTTGTAAACCTGTATTTGTTCCTTGCCCATCAACTGGGGAAAATAACAGCAGCGATTACTTGAAGTATTGGAACACCAACTCAGAAGTACTTGATTTTCCTGAGGCTGAAGAAAGAGCAAAACTTTGGGTTTTGAACTATGAAAGAGATGAGAAGTTTTCTTGTCTCCTTCTGTCAGACATGACCCTGAACATCTCCTGTGTTTGGTCAAAGTATGAGTCCTGCCCTTAGGGTATAATGTCAGTCCAGGGAGTGGATAGTTGTGGCCTGTATCACGCTGAAAGGATTCTTTTCTTATTCATGGGGGATATCCAGCTGTTTCTGCTTCACTGTCTCAACTTTTCTTTTCAGAATATCATGTTTTACGACATGGGAGCAGGAAGCACTGTTTGTACTATTGTTACGTATCAGACAGTGAAAACTAAGGACTCGGGAACTCAACCTCAATTGCAGATCCAGGGCATTGGGTAAGAATTCCACATGAGTTGCACAAACCCCACAGGTCTCAGAAAATAAACCATTTGTTTCACAATCTCTTCATCGTGTAGAATTGTGCAGTAAGGCTTCAGTACAGTAATTTGGATGGCTGAGGGGGAAACATAATACACTTCTAGAGAGGAATGAAAATGCAGTGTAGTTAATGCATTGCCAAATAAAGAGGGGGGTGCTGTGCATACCCAGCCCTGCAACTTTAACTCCAAAGCATTTATATTGCTGTTTTCAAGAAAATCCCTGGGACCTGATACTGTTGTCCTTTGGCTTCTCAGCTGTTTGACATGCTTGGCAATATGGCATTTACCTCAAATGTAGTGAAATTTCCTGTTGAAAGGCTGTTGTGGTAGTGAATCTCTTCTTTCTACCTTTCCTTCTTTCATTATAATGTTATTTTGGGGACAACCATTGTTGTTTCGCAGTCATCACAGCTGATAATACTGCAGCTACTTTTGACCACTTGTTGCTCTGCATATTTGTGAAATAATACATGAAGTTTGTTTATATTTCAATTTGGTTTCAGTTATTACACCTCTGTTCATTCTTCTGCTCAGGTTTGACCGTACTCTTGGGGGTTTAGAGATGGAGCTTCGTCTCCGGGACTACTTGGCCAAACTCTTTAATGAGCAGCACCCTTCAAAAGATGTCCGGAAGAATCCTCGGGCCATGGCCAAGCTGCTGAAGGAGGCCAACCGCCTGAAAACTGTGCTGAGTGCGAATGCCGACCACATGGCACAGGTCTGACCTTCTGCTGGGGGTTCCTGCTTTTTAGGGGCTAAGTGTAGGGTGGGTTGAGGACTGGTGTAAGGGAACATTGTCCCTCTGCAGCGCAGGTCTGCTGAGGAGCATCGCTCCCGGTGGTCCCTCTCAGCTTGTGCCTGCTTGGTAGCACCGGTGATTGAGTGGATTGAAGAAGAGTTATTCGTGTCAAGCATGTTAAATAAACTTTCACTGAGAGAAGCTGTCCGTTACACCCATGTTCCATCCTCTCATCACCTTAGCAATGGTAGGGGTTCAGATGAGTGTGGTCAGGTCTGTTGTGTGTTACAAAAGCCAGAACTTTTTGCACACTGGGCAAAGATTTTGCTTGGAGGATGCTCCACAATTAATTTCATTCTGGCTGTTTTGGTTTTTTTTCTGGACAGATCGAGGGATTACTGGATGACATAGACTTCAAAGCCAAGGTCTCAAGACAAGAATTTGAGGATCTGTGCTCTGACTTGTTCAAGCGCGTCCCAGGACCCGTGCAGCAGGCTCTGAGTAGCGCAGAGATGAGCATGGTGTGTTTAAGAAAATGCATTACCAAGCCTGAAGCTTCTGTGTGTGGAGCTGCTGTCACATCATGATTGAGGCATCAGTGGTTGTGTTATCAGGACTGTTGGGAGGTAGATGCCTGCTATTGTGACAGTGATGTTGATGCTACAGAGAGTTTGCCTGCTACAGTGTCAAGCAGGAGTGTGTCACACTTCCCCTGCACTATCCACCAGAAATTAAGGACTTGGAGGAGGGGATTCTTTCTCTTAAAACACTTTACTCTTATGCTGTAGGTTTGAAATAATGATCTTTCCTCTTTTTGTCTTGAGTACTGGTTCTGGTCTCACTCCTGAAGTTTTAACTGAATGAGTCTGAAAACAGAATTATTGGTGTTGGGGCTTCTCCTTTGCACACTCCCTAAAGGGAGCCCTGTAGTGGGCTGCAGTTGGACCAAACCCGAGGCAGTCCTTTGGAGGGAGTCACTGCGGGGTTAAATGCTCACTTTCCAGGGTGCCATGACTCTTTTGAGCAGCTCTGGGCTCTGATACTCAATGCAAGACACTGAGTTACCTCTTAGAGTCTGGATTTCTGTCTGTTCTGGTCCAACTGGCTCTTGGGGTCACTGTCTCCTCTGGCATTGGTTTGCCTAATTTTGAATCAAGCCCCATGTTTCAGGTAGCTTGAAGCCACAGTCACATTGTCACTGTTTGACAGACCTGACCCCAGGTGCCTTGTTGTTGGCATGGCCGATGTCTGTCTGAGATCTGTTGGGTGCTGGCCTGCACGGGGGACAGCAGGGTGTAGTGTGGGTGTTCTCAGAGCACCATGTCAGCACGTGGTGACCGGGGAAGGAGCATCAGGAAGCCCTGGACTTAGCTTTCCAAAATTGCTTTCTTAAGACAAGGTGACTGTTTCCAATCCCTAGGATGGAATTGACCAGGTGATTCTAGTTGGCGGTGCCACACGGGTCCCCAAAGTGCAGGAGGTTTTGCTGAAAGCTGTGGGCAAGTGAGTATGTGAGGCCCCCCCGATCCTAGTCTGTCTCCCATTGACAAGCTGCTGTTTATGGAGAGGCTGCAAACTTCATGTCTATTGCTTTTCCCTTTGTAGAGAAGAGCTGGGTAAAAATATCAATGCTGATGAGGCTGCTGCTATGGGTGCAGTCTACCAGGCAGCTGCTCTGAGCAAAGCCTTTAAGGTGAAGCCCTTCGTTGTTCGGGATGCTGCTGTGTTTCCTATACAGGTAACCTTTGGCTTTCCTTCTCTTGTGCAAGGTATGGGGCTGTGCTGGGAGAAATGATGCAGGTTGGGACCTCTTGGCTTCCTTTGAGTATGGAAGCTCTGGAGGTCTTCCTGCCAATCTAATAAAGAAAGCAGAAGGAAGTCTTCTGTATAACAGAAATGCAGTATCCAAGGAGCCAGGCATACGCAAATATCAGTTGAGGAATATTTGCCTGACCCCCAACTTTGGCATGAGGCAGAGCAGCCGAACGCTGCTGATGTAAGATGCCACAGTTTGCAGTTGCTGAGTCTTATTTTCTGTTTGTGATGCAGGTGGAGTTTACTCGTGAAGTTGAGGAGGATGATAAATCCAGGAGTTTAAAGCATAACAAGAGGATTTTGTTCCAGCGCATGGCGCCCTATCCCCAGCGCAAAGTAATCACTTTCAACCGCTACACAGATGACTTTGAGTTCTATGTCAACTATGGAGATCTGACATTCCTGAACCAGGATGACCTGCGGTGAGTTGAGCCCAGCACCTGAGCTGGCAGCTCTGTGGCAATGCAGCTTGCCTGGCTGGAAATGTATTGCCAGTGCGTCTAACTGGCACAACTGTTCTCCGAGCTGCATGTCCTTTAGCAAACCGAGCCCTGCCGGTTCCTGCTTTTTGCAGTTGCCTGTCGCCACCAGCATGAGCATGAGCAGGGATTGGCTGTTCTGTAGCACTATTATCCTGAGTTCTCTCTCTGCTTTTGTCTCTGTGTCATCAGAGCTTTTGGTTCTCTCAATCTCACTACTGTGAGGCTAAAGGGAGTTGGGGACAGTTTCAAGAAGCACTCGGACTATGAATCCAAAGGCATCAAAGCACACTTCAACATGGATGACAGTGGTGTATTGAGTCTTGACCGGGTAAGCACCGTCTATTGGGATGGTTGTCAGCTGACGTAGTTTTCAGTTCCGTCCCTCTCTCTGGTCCCTGCTTAAAACTAATCCTGCGCTTCTATTTCCAAGGTGGAATCTGTGTTTGAGACTTTGGTGGAAGACAAGCTGGAGGAGGAGTCAACACTGACAAGTAAATGCTGAAGTCTGATATTCGTACTGACTGTTTCATTACCTGTAGTGGCTGAGACAACTACAAGTGTCGTGTTTCTTTGGGTTTGGGGTGTGGAAGTTACACAAGTCTGACTGTATGTGTGGCTGTCTGTGCACACAAGGACATGCAGGGAGGTTGGAGAAGGATGAGTCTGGAGTGTGTAAAGCTCACCTACACCACCAAGGGAGCCCCTTGGTGATCGTTGTGGTAGTGAGGGGAAGGACTGAGAGCTGAGGATGACTTTCTTCCTCTGGATACGTAACATTCTGAATTTTTTGTCTTCCATCAACAGAACTTGGAAACACCATCTCAAGCCTGTTTGGGGGTGCACCACACCCTACACCAGAGACTGGAGAGAACCTGACAGACTCGGTTCAGGTGAGCCCCAGGGTGACTGCTCCACAAAGGAAGTCCTTTGGTCTTGCTGTGGCAATTATGTAGAAATACCTGTTCTGGGAAACATTGCATGGAATTTCTTCATTTGAAACACTGTTTTGCTTTCCCCTTTACTTGCTTGTGATGATCAGGAAGAGGAAGAGAGCCTAGCAGAAACAGGTAAAGAAGAGCAGGGGGAGAAGCAAGACCAGAAAAGCAGTACTGCAGATGCTGGTGAAGAGCAGGAACAAGAGAAACAGCAGTCTTCAGGTCAAGCAGAAACTGCCTCTCCAAAAGTAGAGTCACAGAGAAAGGAAGAAGGCGAGAAATTAGAGCCACAGGTGAGCATCAGCTTGAAGGAATGGGACTGGTTTTAATACCTAAGAAATGGCATTTCCTCAGTGAAATTCTCCCTTCTCTGAAGTGCCCTGCCTTTAAAAAAAAGGTTGCAGAATCTGAAGATCTGTTCCTTTGCTTGAGAACGTACTTTGTGTTACAGGGTCCCAAAGAAAATAGGGAAACTGCGAAAGAGGAAGAACTGTCCAAAAGTTCCAGTGACAGCACAGGTACCAAAACAGAGGAAGAGAAGATCAAAGCACCCAAGAAGCAGAAGCTTGTCCATGAGATCACCATGGAGCTGGATGTAAATGATGTGCCTGACCTGGTGGAAGATGAACTGAAGAGCTCAATGAAAAAGTAGGTTTGGAATGGCTCTGCTAAGTTAGGACTCTAGATAAAGGAAGTGAATTGCTTTGGAATAGTGATGGCTGACATAGAGCACTGCTGACCTCAGAAGCTGGTGTGTGTGATGTGCTGCTCAACCAAAGGCACTTGCTACCTTTGATTTCTGTTCTCTTTGCATGTCAGACTCCAAGACTTGACGATCAGAGATCTAGAGAAACAGGAAAGAGAAAAATCGGCCAACAGCTTGGAGTCATTCATCTTTGAGACCCAGGTAAGAGAGGGATATAAAGAAATGAGAATTCCAGGAGAGCAGTAGAAGTGTTTCGCACAGCTTTTGACTGATAGGAGTGCAGGGGAGTTGTTTGAGCTGGGGGAAGCTGATTTGAAGAGCACAGGTTTTGTCTTTCAGTCACTTTTTCTAATGCTATTAGGCTTTCCAGGCCCATGTTTCCTCAGTACAAAATGTGCCTTCCCTTCAGCATGTCTAACACGTTGAACAATTGCCCCCAGACTGTAAATAAGCTACAGCTTCTCAGGACTGTTGTTGAAGAAGTTGAAGAAGCAACTAGTGTTAAGTGTGTGTGAAATAACGACTGTTGCAGCGTTACCATCATGGGATGTGGGTGTCTCTATACCTGGTGTATTACCATTATGCTTCCAGCAATGCTAGGAGCAGAGCTCAGATTTGGGTGGGTGCAGGCAGTACCTCAGCCCAGCTGCAAGTGAGTGCTCTGGTTGTTTTATGCTTCCAGGCTCAGTGGTGTTTGACCAGGGTGCTCGCTCTGTTTTTTTAGGACAAGCTTTACCAAGAGGAGTATCAGTTTGTCTCAACAGAGGAGCAGAGAGAAGAAATTTCCAAAAAGCTTAGTGAGGCTTCCAGCTGGATGGAGGAAGAGGGCTATGCAGCTGCAACAAAGGTATTGCTGCGTGCATTCAGGATACCAGTCAGCTGTCACTGACATGGAAATCACCACAGAGGCTGACAGAACCTTTGTAACTTGGTTCTTGAGAGCTTCTTGCTTCCTCAGTGCATTATGCGCAGAACAAAATAAGAAGTTGTTCCAGTCATGGATGTTTCTACAAGAGCTTCAGCAGGAACCTGTTGATTCCACTGAAAGCTTAGTCATGTGGCTCTTTTTACTGCACTGGAATGGTGTATTTGATAGAGTGAACAACAAATGCAGTTATAACTTCTGAAGTTGCCAATGTTAGACAGTGGTCAAACTGTCTCCTTTCTCCTCTCCCCCATTTTCAGGAGCTGAAAGACAAGCTTTCAGAGCTGAAAAAGCTTTGTAGGAACCTTTTCTTCCGTGTTGAGGAAAGGAGAAAGTGGCCAGAACGCCTGGCTGCTCTGGAAAGTCTGCTCAATCACTCCACCATCTTCCTCAGGTAAGGGCAGGCTTTTGGGAAGGAATGTCATGCAACTGGTCATGTAGGAGCTGCCAGTAGAATGAGACCAGAGCGAATGTGGTCTGAAAGTCAGTGGCACTTCCTGAGAAAAGGTGAGCAGAACCCTGCTCCCTGGTGTCCTGTTCTGCAGTACCTGTGAACAGGTGCACGTGAGCTCTGTCCAAAATGGGGAGCAGGAAGGGTCCAGCGTGGTGGCTGTGATGTTTTTGTATTACTGGAGCTGTAACCACAGAGTTGCCAAGGTGCAGTCTGCAAACTTAACAAAAATAAGCTTTCTTATCTACAAGGGGAGCCCGAATGATTCCAGAGTCTGACCAGATATTCACAGAAGTGGAACTGAGTACACTGGAAAAAGCCATCAATGAAACAACGGTACTAAAGGATGGAGTGATGCTGGGGGAGGCTGGGGTGGCAGTTTGGGTTATGTTTCCTACCCTATACTTTCACTCAAGGTCATGGAGTAGATTGTGCATGTTTTGTTTTCGTGCCACCAGCAAACCTTTAGCGTGTTTCAGCGTTTCCTAATGCCCAGCCTGACCCCATCGTGTCTGGGGGGAGTAGTGGTTCCTGTGTTGCACGTGGAATTGTCTCCGGGGTGGGGAGCCCAGTGATCTGACTGCACTTGGTTTTTAAAGGCAGGTGCTGGGTTTTGTTTCTCTTTGTCCTTTGTCTGGGTAACTGAGAGGTTGGTGGAAATGTAGCACAGAGGAGAGCTGTCCTGAGTAAAGCAGAATAGCCAGGGGCAGTGACTTTGAGATACTGTGATATACAGCAGTTCCTGGAACCCAGAAGCATTCCAAAAGTACCTCTTCCCTCGCGCTCCACAGATTTGGAAAAATGAGACACTGGCTGAACAGAACAAGCTCACTCCTACTGAGAAACCTGTGCTGCTCTCTAAAGATATAGAGTTCAAGATAGCAGCCCTGGACAGGGAAGTGCAGTATCTCCTGAATAAAGCCAAGTTTGCAAAACCCAAACCCAAAAGGGAGAAGAATGCCACAAAAACTGATTCAGGCAAGAATACTACAGCAGCCCCTGAGACTGAGAATACTATCCCTCCCACGGAGGGGAAACAAGAAGGTAAGTAGCAGGCTGGGAGTATGTGTGTAACTCCCTATTATATAATTACCACATGTAACACATGGTGTTGCTCTTGATTGAAAGGGAGCTAAAGAAGGGAGGCCAATAGTTAACTGTGAGATTGAGTTTGCTCTTAATTTTCAAAGACAGCTGGGAAAATCTATGTATTGCAGTGTCCTTTCCCCCCCTGCCATTTGTTTGGTTTTTTGTAAAGAAACAAATTATTTATAAACTTCCCAGGATAGTCAGTAGCTGTCTTGCTGGCTGATTGACTTCTAGGAAAGATAAGCCATTGACTGCACTTCAGTGTGCAGAGCCAAATACTCAAGGTCCTGTCCTAGAACAATGAGTAGAATGAATTGTTGATTAGAAACGTTTGTGGCCTAGATGGATCCCAGGAAAAGAAATCTCTTGGGGCACTAGAGCGTACAGTTTTTTTAACTTTCTAAGATCCTCAGGTCCCAAGTGCCCTGGTCCTTTTAAATCCGGAGTGCTGTTTGTCAGCATTCATGCCGGTTCCTCTGGTCTGAGCAAGGGATCCTGCTCATAGTCACGGCTCCAAAGGTCACCTGCCTGTGCAACCAGTCAGTCTCCAGGGCTTCTGGGGACATAAAGCCTGGCAGTCAGAGGGGAATACGGAGCAGTTTTGTGGTGCTTCTATGTGTTGTAGAGTGATCTGTGAGAGGGAACTATTACAGTTCTGCCGAGGCACCACAGCTGGCTGGTTTAACCTCACCTTTACTCACCTAATCTCTTTGCACCTTGTCTCCTGTGTGTTCTCCCTTGACTTTTGTTTCTTTCTGCTTTAAACATAGACAAACCAGAGGATATTGATCCAGCCGAGGAACCTCCTACAGCTGAAAAAGCAGCAATAGATGATAAGCCTGGATCAGACTCTGGTGGGTAAATGTTTTGCTAACAATCTGGAACTTGGGAGCAGCAAGTGCAAGGTGTCTGGGGGCTCCTTTGCAAATTTTTAGCTGTAAGAGGTAGTAGGATGGTAGAACCCCTGCATTTTTTCAAACCCCAAATAATTCTGGTTTGCAGAATTAACTGTGCTGATCCATAGTTAATTCTACAAACAGGAAGACAGATTCTGGTTCCTTGCTGTTCCTATGTTTTTGTTGTTCAGAGTGCAATTCTTATGCACCACTGCTGCTTTGTGCCCCTGTCTCTGCAGTTTGCAGCCAGTCCCATGGCTGTGAGACTGGCTCTGCTTGAGAGCTGCTGTGCCCCTCCTGCTGCTGGGGCAGCACTTTTAACAGGGGCAGAGAGTTCATGTCTTCAGCTCCATGGGGCTGAGTATCAACCCCCGAAACCTCTGTACCACAGACTGCAAGTTTTGTGGCAAATTTTGCGAATGTCGGAGACTCTCAGTGCTGCTTTGCACACTGTGAAAACCACTGCAGTGTGAAACTGAGTTTGCTTCATTACACAGGGTCTAAAAAAGAGAAGGCAGAAGCTGGAGGAGAAAGCAGGAAAAACGATGAATTGTAACGCCCTGAAATCCCACGAGTGTCAGCATCTATTTATTTCATAGTTACTTTCTTGTTTTTCTTATGGACCTGGTTAGTCATGATGTGGATGGAACACAACAAGAGTCTGACAACACAATGGGATAGAGATGTAAATTTTTTTTTGTTCTTTCTGCGGATTTTGCCTCTACTAACTTAGTGAATTGGTTTTTGTTTTTCTTTTATTATGTGTGGTAGAGTGCCCACCAAGAATTGTCTCTGTTTCAGTACAGAAGTCACCAAAGTGACTTTCCTGTGGGGAGAAAGCAGTAAAGAAACATCTTAAGATTTAGGAAGTAACTTGGAACATAAACTCTGTGCCCCACCTCTTGTGAAGATGATTGCATAAGGATATAGACCTGAAGTGCTGTTGTCTTTGCATATGAAGCCCTGACTTACAGCAAATGTGCTATTTCAGCTGGTGGGAGGTGTATTAATACTTGTATTCATGGGAAGGCAGAACAGAACTGGGAAGGCGGATGATCTGTGTCTGTTTTTCATAGGCTGTTTGTTAAAACTATCTGTCTGTGCTCTGTAGCAGAGTCCAAAAACCATGAAGGGAGACTTGACAAAAAGATTCTGTTTATAGTTTTAAAAGTTCAGAAAAGGCAACACTGAATGCAGAGGAGAGGGAAAGATGGGCCGTGTTGGCACATCCTGTAGTCAGTCACAAGGACGGTGATACGGATCAAACAACCAAACCTGGAAAGTCTAAGGGCAACTGCCCTCCTTCCTCTGTGTTTTGTGCACTCGGACCGCCTTAATCGTGTGACTTTCCCCGTCCCTGGCCGTGACCTCCTGCCTCCTCGGACCGTCCGTGCTGCTGCCACACACATGAATGGGGTCCGAAGGCTGCGAATGTGCATCTGACATTGTTCTCCATTCTGGCCTCTTCAACCAAAAATAAAAATTACACTTCTGACAGGCTGTGCAAAGCGGTGCCTTGTGTGCCGGGAGCTGCGGGCGGGGCCGGGGCGGGG